>JAODXP020001023.1:0-21253 GCA_027497455.2 Sardinella longiceps | reverse complement strand
AGCCTGGCGTTGCCTGCCTACGTACTTCCGCTAAAAAGTCTTAAGCTACATACTCCGTCTGGCTTTGATTCCATTGGGCTCGTTTTCTGCGAACAGAAATTGATAAGGCCAATCAGCGAGCAGAAGGGGGGAGATTGACAGCATGGGCGGGAGTTGCGAGAGACGACGTCAAGACTCTGCGCTGTGTAGTCATTTGGAGAAGAAGAAACATGGCGGAAGTCAACGAAGCGATTGAAACCATGCTGTTTAAGATTCCAGACATTATTAAGGAATTGAAGATAGAACAAAGAGAGTTCTTAACTAATTTTATATCGGGCAAAGATGTCGTTGCGCTTCTTCCTAGAAAAAAAAGTTATATTTTTCAATTGGCTACGTTGCAAAGGAGGCGACTAGGCTAACGTTACAAGGCAGAGAAGCTAACCCGTTGTTGTGGTGTTGGTGATTTCCCCTATTCTGGCCTTGATGGAGGAACAAGTGAAGCAAGCGGAAAGGTTAGGAGTCCGTGCTGGGGAGCTAGGTGTTCTCGACGATCGTAAAAATGTGGACGGACGCTTCATCTTGGTTTTTGGTCTCAAGTCTTGGCTGCAGAACACGAATGACGATGGATGCTAACCTCGACTGTACCCAGACAGCAGGGTGAGTTGACTCTTTATGTCTCAGTTGCACTAGACTTTATTGTAGAACTATGGCTTTTTAAACTGTAAGATGTATATTGTGGAAATTAACTGTGTGTCAAGAGTCAACAAAATGTATGTTCACAATGCCTGTTCTGTTCCCTGCCATTATGTTACTGATATTACTGTCCACTGCTAGCAATATATCGTTTGTCAAAGTCAAAGCGAACTTTATTGTCAATCAAACTCTGCAACAGTAACATTAACGTTACATTGCAAGCAGACTGAAATTGCCTTTCTCCAAACTCCAAATAAGCAACAAGGTTAAAAGTTTGACATGTAACTAAGTGATGTAACTGTATTTAACACAACTCACTAGGACAAAGTGAAATTGATATCAAGCATTATAAGACATAACATTAACAGTAGACTGCAATAGATATCATTAACATAATAACAGGCAACATACCATAGACACTGAGCTTACATTACATTTCTAGACTGTCAGCGTTTCAGAAAGTACTTGAGGTTTTGCTGGAGTGCAATAGTGTCAACAAGGTTCAATGAGGCAAAAGTGCATGGTGCAAAGTAGCAGCATTTGAGTGATTACCTGCAACCACTGCATTGTTTTAAGTGATGTTATTGTGGCATGTTAAACAAAACATTTTTAGGCCAGGAGCACTTGTTAACTTTTATATTATTTTACATTCACAGGAACACCACTTTTGGTCCTGACGGCTCCTGCTGACATCAATTCAGTTGAATTCTCCATGTGGACAACACTATCCAACAAGGGTAGCATTCGTCTGGGACTGTGCATGGTGTCACTACCCAGCTATGAACTTGGTTTTGACTGGCTTGTGCAACAGTTGTAGGAGAAGGGCTGTTCAATTCAACAAGGGCTGTTCAATTAAGGTGGAGAAAGAGGTAAAGGAAGTGATTGCCGATTCCAAACAAACGTGTTACCAGAAACTCTTTACTCTCACTTTGAAGATCAACCCAGCCACATACAACCTGGTCATCTCTGTCTGCTCTTGCTCATCCCATCCCACCCCACTCATGCTCAGAACCCACCCCAGATTACAAACTGATTCAAGACAAAATAGTTAATCACAGATGTTGGAATGTGTTTACAGAGGACAGGACATTGACTGCTGATTTGCTAAATGGTTACAGGGCTAGTCTTGTCAGTCCATCTACCCCACTCTTCACCTCACAAGAAGCAGACTCTGTGTTGGACCATTGTCAATACATCTTTAATCTGTCGTACATCATTGCCAACATTCCTGTTTTCAGCTTAAACCATGCCAAGGAGATATTACTTATCATTTGTGATGTGTTTGGTGATGAGGAATTTACTCGAGAGTCTGACTCAGGTGGGGATTTCACTGAGCCACACCTGTATTACAGTGATACTTAGACGCAACATATGTGGAGGAGAAGGAGGATGAGGATGAATTTAGGAGCCATGTCAGTAGCTCTGAGTCTGTGCAGTGAATTGATTGTTGTGAAAGCAGTATTTACTCCTGTGTGCACCCATGCAGAGAGGGGCACATTTATTTACTTGCACATGTGATGTACTGTACATAAGATTTTCTAATTCATTTTTTGCCTATTGTCAAAACTCACTTGTAAATAATAAACTATAATATTTGCCAAAGCATGTTTGTTTGTTGTGACAGATCTCAATGAACCAATAATGAAATAAATGATGAAGCACAGTAAAAGTTATTTGTTAGGAGTCTACTGTTGACTACTGTGTGGTGATAGCCATATTAAATATCACCGGAGAGGTACATTTCTCTCTGATAGAGAAAGTTGTGCACAGAAGTAATGAAATACTCACAATGTATTATCTTCCCATTTATTTTATAGGAAAAAGTTATTTTAATATTTAGCCTACACTATACAGTAGCAATTCACTGTAGGTTACTTACTGGGGCAGATGTCACTGTCAATGTATATTATAGCCTATAGTGTTTTTCTGTGTACAATTCGCTATTACAGAAATGTACTTTACAGTGATAAAATTTACTTGACACTTTCATTATTTTCTTTCTAAAGCCACATCCTGGGCCTCCTTGGGCATTGGCAAATGTTATTTGTGATAATACAGTGTTCCATCCATTCTTTTAACTTTGCACGTATCCACTGACATAGTCCCTCGTTTAAGACGTCGGTGTTTCTGATAACTCGAATCAATGTGTAAACATTGTTTGCAACGTTGGCTGCGTGACGGCTCCCACTAGGCTTCTTTACCCCCAATTCCCTGTCGACTATGTCCATAAGGGACTTTTGAACGCCTCTCGCAAAGCCAGCATCGCTCTATCTGTGCCAGTGAGAGATGGCTGTTGTTTACAGCGGACGCAGTTTCCGGTGAGTGATAGCGTGGCTTGCTTCACGATCGAGCTGGCGCACAGCACACGTCATGGCCAAACGTTAGCGATTGGTTGAAATCAGATCCAATCCTTTCAAACTTCTACGGAGTCCACGCCTCCAGCTTGTAATCGTTCGTCAATGGAACAGTGCCAGACCCTTGTGCGAAGCTAAAGCGTAGATCAAGGGGATGGCAAATTTGCCAGGCTAGATTGAATATGTAAATGAGGCAAAATCTAATTAAATATGTACTAATTTGCATACATTACCAGAATGAAAAATAAAGCCCCTAACCCTAAAAATTCTATTATAGTATTAGGTGTCCTTATTAACATACTAATTAACTATTAACATGTACATAAGTTTGACCACTGGAAAGGTGTCATTTTCCATGATGGGCAGGAATCCCTTAAAATATCCCAACTCTTTCTTTATTTGACCTAGCCAAGTATAGCCAGGTCCGGATATTCAATATTCAATAACCCTAGGCATTTTTGAGGAAAAGTTGTTATATGGCATTTTTGGAAAGTTCAAAGTCCCCTAAATACAGATCTATTGTATAACATTTAAACCAGGGCCTCAGTTTCTGGTAATTTTTGGTGAAATATGCATTTTACATAGGCGAAACAAAACACGCAGGTAGGGTAAAATTTTGAACTTTTATATATCACCTTAAAGCTTGCACACTTTCTAACATGAAGAGAAGATTTTTTTATATTACAAGTTTTGTGAAATGTAATGTTTTCATATGCAAAATGAGTCCAATGTACAGATATTATGCGTTAGGCTATGTGTTGTCCAGACAAAGTAGCCTTTCATAACAGACTAATTGTAAACGTTTTTTTTCAGCTTGGATCATTTGTATGAGATGTTCAGAACAACATGCTAAAAGTCCTGAGAAATCCTAGTTGAGGAAATATATGGGAAGTAAATTTCCCATTGAAATGAATGGGATTCGGGTGTATTTGGGAGGAAAATGTACACAACTAGTACATTTTGGCCTGAAGCATGAACAGGAAACTAATTTCACCATCTCCATATATTTTCTGAAAGCACACACCCTCAGGATGTGATATACCATGGCATGGTGTGACAGTGAGGTATGGCCCACCCTCCACATTACAATAAAGCCCATAATCAAGAAATTTGGTGTTGGCACATTAGTCTGTTTTTGGACTCACATTTAGGCCAGTGACATTTAAGGGAAACATTTTACACCCCATAAAGCATATATTGTCTGAGAGCTTATACCCTCAGGATTTCACCAATAATGTTTTTTCAACATCCCCTACTTATTTCAAAGCCTTTGATTATTTTTAGAAGAAATGAGAAATTGGGTGCATTTCTCATACAAAAGTATGTAGGAAAAAGTAATTAGCACTCATATGTTATACCTTTTTTGAAAGCAGGGAACCTCAGGATCTCAGTAAACATAAGTTGAGACAGATTAGACCCCCCTCCTTGTTTTAATACACATTTAGAGATCATTTGGTATTGGTGATATAGGCGTATAGCCAATGCATTTGGACCTGAGGAATGAAGAAGAAACTATTCTACCACCTTAAGCTATACCTTTTCTCAAAGCATACACCAACAGGGTGTCATACAATAAGAAAAAAAAATATTACAATGTTACAATTGTGTCTACTATTGGCTCCAAAATGGGCCTGGACTAGTTCATCCACATACTCATAAACAGTATAACAACTGAAATAGCGACTGATTTATTAATATGTGTTTAATGTTGCTTTGTTTTTACTCTGACATCACACATACACGGCCATTGTGAGCTTTACAACATTTTACTGATTGTTAGTGACAATGTTTGAAATTATATTTTGTTAACAAATTGGGATTTCCTTCTAATTTTGCTTTAGCGACTTTCAGGGAGTGTCATGGGTTAATCAGGGGCGTCTAACCCCAGGTGTCTGGTCTTAAAGGGGTGGTAGAATTCAAAACCGCATTTACCTAGTCATTGTTGAATATAGGCGCCTTGACGCGTCTCTGGCATGTCACCGTAACCTCAGCTGTATCATCGCCCTCCCCTGTATGCAAATTTTCGAACTAGTTTTTGCTGTGGCAAAACGGGCCAATCTGAACAAGGCTGCGATAATACGTAACAGGAGCTCTGACCCTCTTGGATCCACCCACTGACCACCAACTAAATTTGCATAACCCAACCCCTTTCTGGGGGTAGGCATATAAATACGGCCAGAAGCGATAGCCAGCTAGCTTGAGAAAACGGCTAACGACTACGTTTGATAAGAGAAATATGGTTATAAGGATGTCTGAACACGCATGCAACGTTCTAGGATGTAATGGCAATGTGAGGACTTTGCACAGGTTTCCACAAGAAGAGAGTTGTCGGTGACAGTGGTTGATTTTCATCTATAAAAACAGTTCAATCCGAGGTTGGCTATTTACTCATTTCACTCCGAACTCCATTTCAAACCATGGACAGTATCATCAAGCCGGCTTTACACAACGACACTCAACAGATGAGCTGTACCGACGACTTTACCAACACAACCATCAACCGTAAGTAAATTAGTCTTCCTCTTATCTACTTATCTAAGCGAGTAGTTCGTGTCGTTAGCATGTTACCTGTGTTTGTATATGCTAACGTTAGCTACCTGTATATGGCATGGTTTTAGATAATTTTTGTGTGTGAATACCTAGCGCAACGAATTGGTAGTTTACTGACATTACCCTTCTGTGAACTGTTGATCTAAATGGGCACATATGTTTGCATAAACCTTATAACGTTGCAGAATGAGAACTTGCTCTGGCCCGGAGAGAATGTAACATTTGCTAACATCTACACGATTGGTATCGCGCTATTGTGTTGCTTGCTATAGCCTTTTTAATCGGATTGAATTGGTGTGTATGTGTGTGTTTTATATACATTTAGGAGTGCATCACAGCTACTGCCAGGCTCACTGGAAGCTTCCTGTCAAACAGACGCAGCTCTCCTCAACACTGGCATCTCACCGTCGGAGTAAAGGTAAACTTCATCTTTGGCATTATAGGTTTGGACTCTGTCCCAAGTAGCCTTGCCGTGACTGCTGCTTGTGAAGTTACAAAAAAAAATGCCTATTGGCTCGCAGGCTTGCTGCATAGCTGTAAATATTTTTTTGTTTTGGAAATGTGTGTGAAATGTAGGCTACTATGAGCCTAAACGTGTGACTGATGGTAAGATGGCTTCTCTTGGAAGATATTGCTTGACACAGGGTATTCAACACAGTCAACACTTTCAAAGAATATTATAATTATCTTTTAGGCATACAGGCAACAGTGACAAACCAGAGTGTAGATTTTGGCACCACAGTCTCTCTGCCTTTTACATCTACACCAGTGAAATCTCGCACACTATGATGTGTGGCACATGGCAAAAGGTGTTATAGTTTTTGCATGTAAAGATCTGGAATATGTTTACCATGTTTGTTACCTCCAATAACTATTGTCTTTTGCCATTATCTAGGGTTGACTAAGAAGCTGGATCTCTTTTTGTAAAGAGACTGAAGTGGAATAGAAGCATCGTCAACCTTTACTGGTGTGCTGTTGGTTGTTCTTCTGGGGCTGAGAAGTTTGGGTATCAGAAGACCAACAAGTGGTTGAAACCAGGTCAGTATCCTAAACCACAATATTTACTGGATAAGCATGGTGTGAGTTGTACATATTGACTGTACTGCATATATGTAATAACAAATCCTCTTCTAATTCACTCCTCTTAGGGAATCCTGCAATGAACTGATTGGAGCGGGTCTTTATAACCAAGAAGCTTGCAGCGGACTCCTATCAGATGTGGAAAAACTAACTCCTCATTACCGGACGTCTGCCCTGTAGCAGTGTTATTTTGCGCTTTGCTCAGTTTTCCCCTTCATTGGAATGCTTTACTGGTATGTACATACCCTAACTACTTCCTGAACATGTTACTTTCCTCTGAAGAGATTGTTGTAACACTAATGGCATGACTAAGTTTGACCCAAAAATGTGCTTGTCATTCGCAGTATTATCACTGTGTGCCCATTGTTTGAAAGTCTTTCTCTTCTCCCCCCCACCCCCCCACACACACACACATTTTACCTTTACAGGTTATCTTGCCGCAATGCACTACAATGAGAATGCAGATCAACAGCAAAAGAAGACCTCAAAGGGGAAGCTGGTGTATAGCCTTGTGTTCCCAAAGGCCAAGAGGGGAGGACACACCGTGAAACAAGTGAAGACCGAGCCAACAATTTGTAAGTGTAATAGATTGTGGAACAATTGTTTATTTTTATTTTTTATAAAAGTGCAAAGAAAAAAATAAGCAAATATGTAATAATGTTCTGTTTTTGCACTCCACAGGCTACGTCTTCATTCATCTGGTCTTCAATCAAGTTCTCCTTGATCCCCAGCCTTTTGTTGATGTGTTGAAGCAGATTCCTGTACCTCAGCCCAGTATGGAAGACCTGACTTGGATGAAGTTGTAGCTGCACACGTGTCCGCTTCATTCAAGGGAAGGTCTGAAGCCGGTGTACTGCCCTGAAGCTTCAGGAAACTCCCTCCGTATGCGTAGCACGACACAGGAGGGCATCACCACTTCTGCCGAGAAAGTCCTAGCACCAATTCACGAACCATCTGTAGGCCAAGTGTCTGTAGATTGTCTGTAGAAATGACACGTTGCAACATGGGGGTGGGGATGGATTAGCGGGATTAGTTTTTCATTTCTGTTGATGAAACGATTTTTTTCTGAGCACAATTGTGTGTATATTTGTACAAATAAAGTTTATTTGCTCTGAGACATTGTGTACAATTTCTATTGCCATTCTATCTTACTAATAACAAACTTGTCTAAAATATCATGTACATAACTTTCCATTCCTCCAATTGTGTCATGGGGCTACGGTCCACTTTGCAGATATCCATTGCATTTTGTAAGCCACAGCCACACCATAGGTACTTAGCAAAGTAAGTTGGTAAACTGGTAAGGAAATGATTCCTACTCCTGCATAGAGTAATCTGCTCTGAGTTTGTGTTACACCGTGGTAACTACTTAGGACGGAGCGATAGCACTGTAAACAATGATATTGCTAACTTGTGATGGCTATAGTCTTGGAAACCAACATACCGCTCGCATAATTGGTTATACAAAAATACTTGTATGATATGTGTCGGCAGCTGTAAACTGGCATGTTGGCAGCTGTAAATTGGCCTATGTGTGCATAACAAATATAAAGAATAGTTGCTAGGAGCAGCTATGCTGGTTTCCAGATGGGGAAAGCTATGCTACGATAGCGTTATTAGGCCAGAGACGGTTGATGATTAGGCTACTAACTGAACTAGAAAATCTTCGTGACACTTACCACTCAAACCTCAATCTCGCTGGCGAACTGGTTCCTCTTCAACATCTGAAGTTTCTGTCGATTCAGGTTCAAACATGTAAGGTTGTGCGAATCGTCTCAGATCCTTTCTTGTCGATATCGAAAGTTATCGCTGCTGTTTCACGGAGTTTTCAGCTGTGTCCAGCTCTCAGCGTCATGGGGGGGAGCTGGCCAATCAGCGAGCAGCTATTTGCATATTCATGAATTCGCCGAGTGGGCGGGGAAAACAAGTCATTTCAGTGCAGCCCTAATGCATAGGGTTCTTGTAATTCACTTTGCATGGCTCCTAGGTCATTTTCAGCCCCCGAAAAAAATTATGTGGTATAAAATGGGTCAAGGAACAGTTTCCAATAGTCAGAAAAACGTGTTCTAGGCCCCCTTTAACATACAGTATGGTAAATCAGCTTCTCCTTACTGTTAGATGCCAAAAATGTATCAATGTACTGTTAGTTCACAAATCTGCACTAAGCTTACTGTATAGGCAGTATAGTATTCTAGTTTATGCAATTATTTAAGGGAAACTGTACTTATTCTTTTTTTAAAAAAATAAATGTGCTAGTAACCAATTGCTTTAATATATAATTGTTCACACTTATCTATCATTCAGATGTGCTAATTAGAATATTACAAGGTCAAAACATCAATCAGGCACCAGTATTCCTGGTCTAGAAGGAATACAAAGGAGTAATGGGCATTTTAAGGACCTGAAAAAACCCACATGGCGATATTTGAATTTCTAGAGGTGGTGACTGTATTTTCTCATTTGCAGTGATAAAAAGAGATATCTAAAGTGCCCCCAGCCCATTCTGACTCTAGTATGTCATCAAAATAAAACAAGAATTTTATCCATTGTTCAGTTTTCCGTTTTGGTAATGTATGCAAATTAGTGCACATTTAATTAGATATTGCCTTATTTACATATTCAAACATAACATTTGACAAAACTTGTAATACAAAAAATATTTGTCTTAATGTAAGTGATAAACTTGAGAAGTTTCATGGTGATAACTGTTAGTTAAAAATTTTACCCTATTCACCTGGTGTGTCTACTCAGGCTTCCTATGCATCATGGATGCCATCTTGAAAATGACACCTTTCTAGTGGTCAAACTTTGGTAAACTTTTAGTATGTTATTAAGGACATCTAATACTATGACAAACAGCTGAGAAACCTTTTGTTAGAATTTTTTTTGGGTAAAGTCATATTTGCACCTGACTATATGTAACTTGTGTTCTGTACATTCATTTTTTTTCTCCTGATTTAGTTAGAACACATCTTAAGAATTACTGAAAGGTGTGATTTGTTGATATCATGTTGCAAATAAATTCAGAAAAATATAACAAAATCAAAATTGCAAGAAGTGTCCCACAGTATCCAAATCCACCCCTACATAAAATGGCTATGCTAACATGCCTCAGCCAATCCAGAGACGGTTGGATAAATCCCACAAATCCCACACACTTTCTAAATAACATTGCTCGCATACAATTAATGATAATATAACTGACCAGTTATTGTCCTCATCAGGCCATGCTTTCAGGGACATTTTAATGCAGAATTTAGAGGACAGCTCCGCCGACCAGCACGTCAAATCCGCCTCTTCCACCTCACAGCTAAAATGCAAACATGTGACTCAGTTTTAGCGGTCACTAGCCTAGCATGATGGATCAGTTGACAAACTTAAGAAGTAACTCGCTCAAACATTACACTGCACTTTGGCCTTCACTGCACTATATTGAATCTCTCTTTTTATATTATTCATTAGATTTTTTGCAAAAAAAAAAAAAGGGACTAACCTCTGCAGTTCAGCAATATCTTCTTCAGTCTTCTGCTGTTCAGCTCTAGCCAGCTAGCAATAACTGTTGTTGAACTGGAGACAGCTGAGGTCTCCAACTAATCAGAGGTCCCGCTTTCTTACATGTACGATAACGTTACAGCTTTTCCTTTGTCCCGTGAATTGTAACTTTTTTCCTGCTTTATCATTCGACTGTACTTATTTGAAAATAACACGGAGAAGTCCACAGGTAGACATTAACGCAAGCCAAGTATCAGCCAACAAACCGGGTACGAACGCCTCCTCAAGTTGTAAGCTGTCAAGAATGTAGGCAGACAATGTCCAGAAAACTTCCAAGAAAAGGCGCGCTATCACGCACTGCTTGCCTGCTAGTGCTAGCCTAATAACTTAGTGCACCAAGACAGACTAGTCGTAGACCAAATTTAGTCTTGCTCACTGTTAATAAACAGCTCCTGTTGCCTTCTGATCCCTGGCGAAATGGTATGTGTGTAGAGTAGACCTATGGTTGAAATACTGATAAAATAGAGTGACCAGATTTTCGCGTTACGCATTTAACGCACGCGCACGGGAACGCGCGTGTAGCCATAGTAATATGACGTAACCTGTTACTGAGATCAGACTAGCCAGATATAGTGGGGCTGTTAAGCATAAGAATTGTGCACAAAATGAAAGAAGCATGAAAATTTCAGGGTTTGTTCTTGATGACATAAGCTTTGATTTAAGATGTGGAGGCCTTCTCAGTTTGACCCCTGGGGTCAGCTAGAGGTCATTGATCTCCGGTACATGATATTTCTATGCCTGGTATTAAAAACGGGTGTACTTTAGGATGGAAATGTGATAGACTTATGTATTTCTGTGTGTATGATCATAAGAAACTAATTTCTGATAAGTTCAACACCCCCAGAGGTCAATAATGGTCACTTAGAGGTCAAAGGTCAAGGTCGATTGCAAAAAACACCACATTTCAGTAATCCTAAATACAAACTTCCCCTTCTGTCATTCTGATGACAAGAAACTCATTTCTGATGAGTTCAACACCCCCAGAGGTCAATGATGGTCACTTAGAGGTCAAAGGTCAAGGTTGATTGAAAAACAAATAAACCATATTTCGGTAATCCTAAATACAAAGTTCCTTTTCTGTGAGTCTGATCATAAGAAACTCATTTCTGATAAGACCAACAACACCCCCCCCCTCCCCCCATCACCCACCCACCATCAATGGTCGCTCAGATGTCAAAGGTCAAGGATGCTTGGGGGAAAAAAAGAACTTTATTCTAAATGCAAACTTACAGCTCCATTGTATTTCATTAAGCAATTGAAGGTAAGTAGTATTGATGCTGTTCTTGAGGCATGAAACATCTGAAGGTTTGTTCTTGAAGCTGCTAACTTTTAGGCTGGTTTGCGCACAGTTCATAAATGAAGTGTGGTCTGGCCAAGATGCCAATAATGTGGTGTGGTGAACTATCTCACCAGGGTCCCTGAAAAACTTACAGTACTTTTTTTTACATTGTACATGTAAGTGGTTTAACTGACAACAAAACCCCCTTGAACCTTAAACTTGGCCTAAAGTGGAGGCGTTCTCAGCTTGCATTAAAAAATTTTAAAAAAGTTTACCTTTGGATGGAAATGTGATAGAAATGGAAAGTACATGTGTACTGCAATGTTTATGAGCATATGGAACTCATTTAGTTAGTTAGTTAGTTAGTTAGTTGGTTTATTGTCCCTTGAGGGACATTTTTCACAGTTTCCTTTCAGCATTGAAGTTTACATACAGTAAACATAGAGTATATACATATACATAAGCATATAAGACAAGAACACATTTGTATCAGGGGATGTACATAGGTACATAGGACATGCACAAAAGACAAACACATTTGTATAGGTTGGTATAGGCACAGGGAAAGAGCAAGAGTGATGGTGGCATTGTATTTAGTTGGGGGTTGGAAAACATGGGGAGGAACATACTTAGCACACCCATTACACACCTGATTTTTGTTTAGGATGGAGATGGCTGAGGGGATGAGTCTTCTACTGTATTGTGCTTTGTTGTATCTAATGCTGCTCATTTCATAAGACCAGACCTGGGCAAACTAAGACCCGGGGGCCACATGAGGCCTGTTGAGCTTGTTAATACAGCCTGTGGAGCCTTCCCTAAATAGAATAATTTCTCATTTAGCCAAGGTGACAGAGATTACCGTATAGGCCTGATTTATAATTTTTTTTGTATTCCTGAAATGCAAATCCCCCTTTTAACCCTGAATGTTAACATGTCCCCCAGAGAAAGTGGGGCTACTGTTTTGAGACTTGGCAATTTACTGCCATCAACCGGTTCACTGTTAATACATAGCCCGTTAGTCAAAATCTATCGCTCCTATCGGTCATTCTTGATTTGGAATCGGCATAGGTGGTCTCGTCTCCATCACTTGTGTTTGTGGAAGGGCCGGGGGTGTAAAAGAGTCAGTATCACGGTCATTATCTGCATTACACTGTGCAATTATGTTTATGTAAGTGTTATAGGGGAATAAAGTTTCACTAGAAAAATTGAATTTGCTCTTCATGTACTACGATGATTCAAAGTCTGGGTGGGCTTAACATGTTGATAACAGAGGAGCATATTAGAGTAATAGGCAGAATTTGTGCAGAAAAAAAACCCAAACTAGCTTTTTCTGTAGGCCTCTGATCAAGAATATCAAAACTAACAAGTTTTTACTCATTCTTGACTCTGACCTGATGCTTCAAGGACTCAATCTTGACCCAGACTCACTACTCGTCCCCATCCCTACTGTGCACATGTTCTGGTGACAGCAGTGACTAAAATATGCCCACACTGAAGGCCAGCACTGATGCAACCCCTAGGTCAAGGCTTGTACAACAAATTCCATTGTACTATAATCATTTTTAGAGAGCTCATTATGTAGTCTAACCTGTTGAACTCTATTGTATTTATGTTGCATAGGGAGTAAGCCTGTTCTTTTCACGTTCATATTCATAGGCCTATATTTGTTGTCATGTTCATATTTACGTGCAATTTCTAATAAAATACAATAGAGTTGCACATTTGTATTTAAGAATTACTGAAAATGATGAAGTGACCTTGACCTTTGACCTCTGAGCATTATTGACTTTGGGGGGTGTTGGAGTTATCAGAAATGAGTTTGTTATGATCAGACTCACAGAAAGGGAAGTTTGTATTTAGAATGACTGAAATGTGGTTGATTTGTCTTTCAAACAACCTTGACCTTTGACCTCTGAGTGACCATCATTGACCTCTGGGGGTGTTGAACTCATCAGAAATGAGTGTCTTGCGATCAGACTTACAGAAAGGAACATTTGTATATAGGATTACTGAAATGTGGTGTTTTTTGCAATCAACCTTGACCTTTGACCTCTAAGTGACCATTATTGACCTCTGGGGTCTATCACATTTCCATCCTAAAGTACACCCGTTTTTAATACCAGGCATAGAATTATCATGTACCGGAGGTCAATGACCTCTAGCTGACCCCAGGGGTCAAACTGAGAAGGCCTCCACATCTTAAATCAAAGCTTATGTCATCAAGAACAAACCCTGAAATTTTCATGCTTCTTTCATTTTGTGCACAATTCTTATGATTATAAGAGCTAAACAGCCCCACTAATAGTCTGAGCGAATTAGGGTTGAAGGTGCAATTTTACGTAGATTTAGGATATCAGGTGCCTGCAGAGCCAAGATTTTCCAGAAAAAAGTTATTGAGCTTTGAGTGGACCATGAGTCCAAATGAATGGGATTCGGGTGGATTTTGTACTACGAGTACATTTTGGCCTGAAGCATGAAGGGAGGACTAATTTCACCATACATCCCATACATTTTCTGAAAGCAAACACCTTCAGGATATTACATAGCACGATATGTTTGCCATTGAGGTATGCTCCACTCTACTCTTTCCAATAAATCCCAAAAATCAAGAAATTTGGAATTTGAAAAATTGGCAATTTTTGGTGACATTTAGGCCAGTGGCATGTAGGGGAAACATATTAGACCCCATAAACTATATATTTTCTGAAAGCTTATATGCCCAGGATTCCACCTGCAAAATCTTTTCCACATCCTACCCTCTTTATTATTTTAAAGCTTATGCCTATTTTGGTGGAATATAAAAAATATGGGCATTTCTTGGACAAAAGTGCCTATGGAATATATTAGAAAGTAATAAACCTTGACAAGTAATACTTTTCTTGAAAGCAGGGGGCTTTAGGATCTCAGTAAACATAAATTTAGACAGGTTCCACCTCCTTCCTCCCCTTGATACCCATTTATAGGTCAGCAGGTATTGGTGATTTTGGCGTATAGCCAATGTATTTGGAGCTGAGGCGTTGAGAGAAAGCTATTCTACCCCTTATGCTATACCTTTTCTGAAAGCTTACACACACAGGGTGTCATTTAAAGTGAGTTGAGACAGGTCCCACCCTCTTCATCTCATCACTATCCATGTATAAGGTGCATTTGGGGCTAATTTGACTAGCGTATAGCTCATTAGCATATTGAAATTATTTTTCAGGAAAACTTGTAATACAAAAAATGCTACTTTCCATGGGTACTTTCATTGTATAAAGTTTTATTTTGATAGGACCAAAGGAAAAAAATAGCCCTATTCAGACCTATATAATAATCATTATACCATGGCCTATTTAAAGCCCTATAATTTCTTCCCGGTACAAATTGGTGCTGCAGGCACCCCAAATTCTTAATCTACAGAACATTCTGCTTCAAATGATACAAAATATGCTTTGGCTATATTTACTTCCACCTTTGACCCTTTTTTGGGCTAATTCGCTTAGACTAAGAGGAGTGAGTGTTGTAAAGGCCTTGGCAAGTTGGCAGCTTTGGGAAAAAATGTTTTTAGGCCTATGTGTTTTCCCCTCACCCTTTCATAAACTATGACTGGCCAAAATAATAGATGTAAAGGTTGTCTGTTAACTTGTCTTAGATTTTTTTTTTTTTTTTTTAAGTGTGTGCAGCTGTAATGGAGGCCAGGTAGTTTGGCGTGGCGGCAGTACATGTAAATCCTCATCACCCAATTCCATGAGCACTTCTACCGGCTGAGAACTTCAGGCTTTTAGCTTACCCCTTTTAGCTTACCCCTAAAGCTAGGCCTATGTAACATCATCAGACACATTAGGCTACAACACACCACTGTAGTGGACTACAAATGTCTGACAAAGTGGTCAAAATAGTGTTTTTATGCATGCAAAACCGTTTGTAAACAAATAATGTTTGGCTGCTTGCATAAACACACAGTTTTAACACTTTTTCAGCCATTTGTAGTCAAACACAATAAGGTTCTGTGTTGTAAGGTGTCTTGTTACTTCATAGTTTTTGTGGTGACATTTGGAGTAGGCTATGTTAAGATGTTAAAAATACAGTTCAAAATTCTGCCCCATTGGGCTAGTTGTAAGTGATTATTCTCTGTTCAAGGAAACCTATCTGGTTGGACCAAAATGTCTTGCGTCTTCAGTATTGGCTAATGTCAAGTAACTTGAGCAATAGAGCTCTTGTTGAAAATGACAGAAATTGCCCTTTAACAGTAAATGAGGTGAAAGCATGTTATTTCAAGATTTACCTTGGCACCTCCACTCAAGACCACCAGGGGGCCATTGGCAAAAGCCATCTAGTCATAAACATACTACGGTATCGTATGGTGATTTGGCACTGGGTCAGTCCAGTGAGCAGTGAAGCAGTGTGCTGGACCTGGTCCAAATTTAGAGATCCAAAACAATATGGAAAATACCAGGCAGGAGGACTCAGAGATTCATTGAAACTTTCTGTTTAGTAGTGATATGAATGTCAGATCCTGAAAAGTTTGTTTAAAATTGATGTGATAAATTGACTGGTTATTAAATGTTTAAATGATTAAATTATGTTTTCTCTTTCATGTTTCTGTAATGAAAGGGGTATTTTTTTCACAACACACAAAAAAATCTTAATTAAGCAGATTTTTGCATTTATATAAGTAAAATATTGTTGTTCATGATAATAGATAAGATAAAAAAAGTTAGATAATCAGAATTGAGAATTAATATGACTACCTTTTGTAATTTGGCAGCAATGCATTCTTTTCAAAAACAGCTGACATCTCAACTTAATTGACCAAACAAACAATGTCTGTTTTCCTACAGGATATAAAAGGCCCCCTCTACTCCCCTCTCTGTCAGGGACCTCATTTTTAAAACACAATGGGAAAGGTAAGGCCTCCATTTGTGTGTGATTTTCTGTGTATTTTTTTCATTTGTTAGGAGTACACAAAGCAAAGATATTTGGATGACTCTGTTTAAGAAATAAAAATGTCTGCCTTTTCCAGATAATCTTTTATGAAGACAGGAATTTCCAAGGGCGCTCGTATGAGTGCAGCAATGACTGCAATGACCTGCACTCGCACTTCAGTCGCTGCAACTCCATCCAGGTGGAAAGTGGAAACTGGATGGTCTATGAGCGCCCCAACTACATGGGTTACCAGTACTTCCTGCGCAGGGGTGAATATCCAGACTATCAACGCTGGATGGGTTTTAATGACTGTATTAGATCCTGTCGCATAGTCCCCCAAGTGAGCTGATTTTTATATCTTTTTTATTTTCCAGAGAAAGACCAATTTTTGTTGGGTGGCTGAAGGTTTTCAACATTTGCTTAAATATCTTAAAAACTTTAAACACCTTAAGTCAATGAACGGTCAGTAGGTTAACAGGGGAAATTGGCAACTGAAATAATACTGCACTGATTTAAATTACACTCCCATATCATCCACCGAATCCCTGATGCGCCTGAGCACCTTTGAAAGTGAAGAAAAAATATGTAGGCTACTTGCACTCTCAACCAATCCATTGTAGCTTACACTTCTCACACTGCATTTCCTTCAAAGACTCACACAATAACTTACATAACAACTATTTGTGTGCAAGGGAGGCCTTCACCATTCCCCCAAACATGGTATGTATGGTCATACCATACACTTTTCAATCATTTTATTACATTCTATGAAATGTAAATGTTCTATGACCGAACCCCCTGTAGAGCCACCTTTAGCCAATTTTCTGGGCCAACTTTAGGCAATTTGATTAAACTGTCCATTGCTATGGCTCCATCTTATTGACTTAGGTCGCAGATATTCTTAGAGCTGAACAAATTCTGATTGAGATCAATCACCCAGATCCATACATTCACCTCACGAGTCACAAATCACAAATTTACATTTATCTGAATCCTGAGTTCTCACTAGGGTTCATACAACTTATTTGTATTTCTTATTCACATAGCAAAAAACAGTTTCCATCAACTATGTAATGTGAATGAAAAAGGGCCATTAGGCTAATTAAGTGACGTCTTCCGACCAGCTGTTGGATCAAACGTAATGCCGCCAGGATGTAAATACAGGAGTAAAGCTGTTCCATCCACTTTAATTGCATTATGCCTTATTAGCATTAAGTTAATCCACCCCTCTAATTTATATTCACTTTAGGGGGCAAATGCAAAGGTGTGTCCAACAGAGATTTGTTAATTGCATAACTTAAATGCCCAGTATGAGTTGGATGGAAACCTGCCTATTGATTCTTCCATTAACCCATATCCATTGAGTCTAAGTTCATTTGCACCACCACAGTAAAAAAAAAAACAAAAAAAACAGTAGGACAATTACTGAATCAACAGACTCAAGTGACTCACACACCTGGTTCAGTTAAGTGAGTGACTCAGAGGTAGATTAACCCAATAGGAGTCCAAGTTCGTAGCTCTGATGTTAACAGACAAGAAGAGATCCTAATTGATACAATAAGTGAAAAAAAAAGATTATAAAAAATACTGTAGCATTAGGCCTACTTCTTTTCAGTTAGATTTCAAGCTTTTAGATGCAAAGGTTTAGAACAAATATTTCAAAGGTAAACTGTGTCATAGTTGAATCACCCTTTGAATCACCCCTAAGTTCTGAATTTCATTATGTCCCTTCAAGGACCATGAAGTCTTTCACACGTTTTAGTATCACCTTTCACCCTCTTATTTGTTTTCTACCCACAGCATCAAGGATCTCACAAAATGAGAATCTATGAACGCTCCGACTTTGGTGGTCAGATGATGGAGTTTACAGATGATTGCCCATCACTGTATGACCGCTTCCACAACAATGACATCCACTCGTGCAATATCCTAGACGGCTACTGGCTCTTTTATGAGCATCCCAACTACAGAGGTCGCCAATATATGATGCGACCGGGAGAGTACAGAAGATTCAGTGACTGGGGTGCCATGAGCCCGAGGATTGGTTCCTTTAAGCGTATTTCATTCTCTAATTGACCGTCAAAATAAAATACAGTAAAAGGTAAATGTGGTGTGTCATAGTATTTTGTCATACTGTTCATTTGTCTGGTTCAATACACACAGAAGCACATTATCACACCCCCAGTGGGGTTCCATGGTCGCTACTCCCTCCTGGGAGTGCAGAATTCCACCAGGGCACCAAGTGTCAATTTCCCAATCCATCTACTTTAGGAGTGGCCAAACTAAGCCCTGGGGGTCAATTGGCGCCCTTTGCCATCTTCCTTACGGCCTGCTATGATGTCTTGAAAAATGGGTAATGGGCCTGTTGTCACATCAATGTAATATTAATATTAGATTATTGCTGCTTTTCTTTTTCCACTGGCCCACAAGCACAAAAGTTTGGCCACCCCTGGTCTACATGCACTGTCAGAAATAAAGGTACACAATGGTACAAATTTGGCACATCGAGGTACACAAGTTATACTGATGTTCATATAGTGGCTAGCTATCAAAAAGAGTGTGGCTAGTTCTATTGTTTGTTCGTTGAAAACCTTTCAGATGACCTCTGTTCAGAGGGAGTTAATCTAGTCGGGTTTAATGAAAATAAAAAAGGCAGCGATGAAATGTCTTATTTTCCAAAGGGTCTATTAAGCTGGTACGATTGTTGTGTGTATGGTGGGGCTAGCTACCCTGATAGTGGGCATTTTGTCAGCTAGCTCTAATGGGAACATGCCACGACGGCTACTCGAAGGAACGCTTAAGTGAGGCATTGAAATAAACTATAGTGACTTAGACATGTTGTTATCCACATAATGGTATGCAATTTTCATATCGCGTCCTTGGGGGGAGTGAAATGATACGAGGTTGTGAACTTTACTTTATGTCATGGGTTAGCAAACATGCTATATTTCAGTTAGCTAACTATGCCACGTGCGTGATGACGGCAGGTGCACTTGAGGTGGTTATTAAGGCTACGTGACGAGTTAACTGAGCAGGCGGCTCAGTTCAACATTTTAGGATTGCGTTAAGGTAGAGAGAAAGACTTGTTGATTTATTTTGCGTGAATGGTTGTGTACACCCAGATTGGCTCGTGGGAATGACTGTGTGGTAGCCTACTTGTGCTGCTACCTAGACCGGTGAAGCATTCGATTTGGTTCCCCTTGCATTCCTGTTTCCCCTTCACGCCACTTTACACTAGTCGAAGAACATCTGGATGTACGGCAAGCGATATGGATCCCAAAAAAATCTCACGTCTCGTGTGTGTTCTTGGTTTTAGCGATATTAAGTTTGTCCTGTTTCGCTTTCCGTAAAGCCAGGTGCGCTGGGTTGTTTCTGGGGGTGGAGTCCGTTTGCATTGAGTTTTGAGGGGGAACAAACATTCCAATCAGGGAACTGAATCGAATGCTTCACCGGCAGAGTACAGTCAGTGGTGCGTTCTAGTCAGCTAAACAGCTAACTTCGTGCGCAGTTTGGCGCCCTTTCCTCGGTCCAAGGTATTGAGCGTTATAAGTAAATGGGTATTTTAAGTTCATGGTACAGATGGGTCCAAGTTAACAGCATTTTGATATTCTATCGTAATATTTTCCTTGTGCTTAATGCAAACTTTGTCAAATTGTCAATACAAGATTGTCTCAGTCAATATACTTGATTTGTGTTATTTAGAAGTGTAATGCATGCAAACAATCAGCCTGCACATGTAGAAATGATGCACAACAATTCTGTCCTAAGGAAAGTATGTGTAGTAGTGATGCGCGGGCCGGCCCGAGCCCGGCGGGACCCTCGGGCTAGCCCGCGGGCCGGGTTGGGTCGGGCCATTATTTTCATAAGAATCCACGGGTTGCGGTCGGGTCGGGTCAGATCACAGACAGTCATAATTACAACGTTAAAATCACACGCACATCCGAAACAGCAGAATGCCTGCACCTGTGTGTTTGCTCTCTCTCCCTCTGCGCACAGCACCAATGCTGAAGGCAACCGAATGCAAGCAAACAGGCAGCGTCTAGACTACTCATGTGAAGCGCTCTCTCGCGCTCTTGCTCTCTCTCTCACAACAGCAAACCTAAAAGAACTAACTTAGCTAGCGTGCTAACGAACTAGTTCAAGTGAATAGCAAGTAACATAGCAACTGTATGCTAACTAGAAGCAAACCATTTTAGACTTCGCTTAATATTTTGCACTAGCCTTCGTTTATTTTTGGTCTGTCAACTTAAACTAATCTCGGCAACATTGTCCAGCTTGTTGTCATTCAATGAAACACCACTTCTCAATTTAAAAAAAAAATCTGTTAGCTAGTTCGCTAGCGTTAGCTCGCTAACAATTTGTAGTAAAATGCAGCAGCCTAACCTGAATTAAACTTCTGCTACAAATACGAACTATAACAACTTACATTACTCGGCTTGAAATGATGATAGGCAGTTGTAGAATATGACTAATACATCCAAAAAATCCTGAATGACTCCAAAAAGACATTATGGACAGTTTATTGACAGTGTCCCACACATATCTCATTCACTTCACCGTAACGGAGCCCGACCCCAGTTTGCATAAAGGGGGTTGCCCCTGCCCTTGCCAAAGTATTTGTTTCTTTCAATTTTGCAAATCGTGGATGATCTCTCTGTAAAAGTTTGAGATGTTCAGTAAATATCCAATACATCTAAACCGTTTGCTATTTGACTAATTTTTTACATATTGCCAGGGCAGTTCCAAGCTAAGAACTATTCGGGTCGGGTTAAAAATCATTGCGTAATCTTTCGGGTCGGGCGGGCTGGGTTGGCTGCGTGATGGGTCGGGTCGGGGCGGGTCGTAAAAATCATCGGCCCGC
>JAODXP020001021.1:20000-21692 GCA_027497455.2 Sardinella longiceps | reverse complement strand
GCATGACTGCAATTACAGTATTGCCAAAGCTACAAATACAACATAACATACAAGTAACAGATAACAATAACATAATATAGAAAATAATAGGTGCATCAATGTCAGTACATCCTTAGAAATACAGTATACAGTAATGTGGATTGTGTGTAAGGATGGCAGTGTGTGTGTGCGTGTGTGTGTGTGTGTGTGCGTGAATGTGAGCAGTGATTGTGATCAATATGTATTGGCGCATTACTGAGTGGTCATTCTCCTTTTTTTTTTCTCTCTCTCTCTCTCTCTCTCTTCTCGCTCTCATTCTCTCTCTCTCTCTCTCTCTCTCTCTCTCTCTCTCTCTCTCCCTCCTCACTCTCATTCTCTCGCTCTCTCAGCACCAATGAAGTTACACCTACACCCAGTGTTGGGCAAGCTACTCAGTAAATGTAACAAGCTAAGCTACCAGTTACTCCACATCATATTAAGCTTCACTACACCAAAGCTACCGGAAGACAAAATGTAGCAAGCTAAGCTATGAAAAAAGTCAGAAGTAGCTTAACTATTGTGAAGCTACTTTTTAAGACACAAAAGGGCCTATAAATAAGTCCAAAAAAGGAGGCAAGAGCAGATGCACTCTGAGATTTGATGAAGGCCATTATGGCCGCATAGCGTAGGCCCAACAGAATTGCCATGTCATGCTTTTTTATATTTTTCTCAAATCTCAGAGTGCCTCGGATCTTTCCTCCTTTTTTGGACTTACACTTCACCCCGTACAGATGAGCACCTGAGTAACATTGTTTGCACAGCCTCCTGAGCGCTCTAAGCTCTTTTGTGTCTTCTCAGGCCTATGAATAAATTCTGTGATCCAACCAATTGTATTAGTGACCAAACTATCAGGTCTCTCAAACAGACAATAGTAACTAACTAATTCTATCTAAATGTAGCGTACTTTAATATGGGTAAGACATTTTTGAAATTAAACTTCATCAAATTGACACATGATAGAAGACACAATTGATTTTCATTATGGACACTTCACAGTACTGTAAGAACTGATCCTCTGTGCATGGGCTAGATGAAAGAGTTGCTGTTGTGAACTGATGCCCTGAAAATGTAGCTTATGGGAAAGCTACCACACTACATGGCCAAAAAAGTAGCTAAACTAATGAAAAGCTATCAGATTCAGAAAATAGCTACACTACAGCCAAGCTACTCAGAAATGTAGTTAAACTAGTAGCTTCACTACTTGTAGCTAGCTACTGCCCATCACTGCCTACACCACACCTGAAACACCTTGTTTAAAAACAAAACAAAACACAACACACACACACACACCTATGCATGCATGCACAATTGCACACACACACACACATACACACCTTCCTCACATATACACACACACACCTTTTGAGAAAGCAAAAAAGAAGTGTGTACCTCTCTCTCTCTCTCTCTCTCTCTCTCTCTCTCTCCCCCCTTTCCCATCTTCCTCTAGTACCAGTACAGTAAATTGAAAGAAAGCGTAATGATTCTGGCCCCTCTGCTGCGTTTAGTGTCTGTGTGTGTGTGTGTGTTTCTGGCCCTATACTGTGTTGAGTGTGTGTGTGTATGCCCGCTGCGCTACGTTGAGTGTTTTTGCGTGTGTGTGTTTTCTGTCCTCACTGTGTCATCAGCCATCAGTCTTGCCAGTGTAAGTTGATGTCTTAATTTAGTGTGTGTGTG
>JAODXP020001020.1:0-21650 GCA_027497455.2 Sardinella longiceps | reverse complement strand
CTGCAAGCTGGAAACACAAAACTGAAGAGTCACTGTAAAAAAAAAAAATGTTTTGTAATGGTTACTTGAAAAATGTGTGGAAACTTGTTGCCTCAGATGAGTTGAGTAACTATAACTTATCTTTTTAGATGTAAAGTGCTTTTAACTTGAAAAAGATAAGTTTTAGTTACTTAACTCATTTGAGCCAATGAGTTTCCACACATTTTTCAAGTAACCATTACAAATCGTTTTTTACAGTGTGGATTCTTATTTGCTCTGATTGCTTCTGTTGCTTGCATTGGAATTTGAAAGACAATTATTTATTATATATTTAAGGATGTGTGTGGGGTGAGGGGTGTCGGTGTGTGTCTGTTTGGTGTACGTGCTTTGTACGTGCTTTCATCACTGAATTCTTGGAATTGGCAGCAATTAGGTGTGTCATGTGAGAAATGGGATAGGCACTGTAGAGCACTCCAGAGGCAGCACAGAGAGACCACTGTGTGGTCTGCACCTGAGAGAGTGAACACACCCACCACCATTTTTTTCTTTTATATTTAACATTTTAAAAATGAATTATTAGTAAGTGAAGGGAGTTTTTCCTTGGCCATGTTACTCATGGGTGCTCGCCACACTGTCTGTAAAGCGCTGTGAGACGATGTATTGTATTTGTGCGTTCTGTGCGAATTGAATTGAATTTAGCTTCTAGGGAACCATGTACAGATGCATGGTATAAGAGGCAGCCTTAGGCTAATTTACATTTGCAGTCCCTCTGGCAGGGCACAATTACACATGAACACAAGACAACATTCAAACAGACAAACATAACAGACGATACATACAAACACAAAAAACAGCAAGCACACACACAAGAGAGACACAATTCACCAGTCTGCACCTGAGAGAATGATAGATGCCCATCTGCTGGTGAGATTGGAGACTGGACACTGGATCACACTGAGGAAAGTGCTTAACCGAAATGCATCTGTGCTAGCCTGGGTCTGATGAAGTGGAGGAGACGCGAGACTATTCTGATAAATAGACGTTTTTTTAAAACTGGGTGCTGAATCCCACGTAAAGCATACATGAATAAAAGAAGTGAAAGACAGCACTTTTCAGATTTTTTTCTAGCCTGGCGAATGCCAAACTAAAATCACAAGTGATATTTAGTCTGGGGACCTACCTATTGCATTTCTCGTAGCGGAAGCATCGTTTACAATTGTCCATAGCCGTTTATTGGGCGCTACGAATGTCTATCATAGCGTCTGTACATACCTCGGAGCCAATACCAGAGCCACCACGTGACGTAAAATGCAATCGAGGGCCGTACAAATCCCTTTTTGTTCTGCGATTGGATACCGAAAGCAGGCGAGAAAAACGGCCATGGTCACCATGCTGCTCTGCAGAGTGATATGAAATAAGCGTGCAAAGGAGCATGGGAATTCCCAGGCTAATTTTTTTCTATTATTTATTCACCTATGAACGTTTCGGGCAGAGCCATTCTTCAGCGTATAGCGCAATCGCCATTATACGCTGAAGAAAGGCTCTGCCCGAAACATTCTAGCCTGGGTCTGCCCATACGTCCTGTAGCTGCATGAATCAAGTCAGTGTGGCCAAGGAGGCAATTTCCTTCAGGACCCAATGAGGAACGAGTAGGATGAAGGAGGCGAGCTTACGATGACTGTGTCCAGCTCTGTCCCATAACATTGCTAGACGTTTGATAGCATTTGATGGACGTTTAGATTAATCCTGCCTGGAATTTCCGGGCAATCCTAGCTTTGCCAGACCACAATTCATTTCTGAACGTTGCTGCGCAAGCCAGGCTACATCTGTGCAATGAACACTGTATGCAAAGAGCGGCCATTTTTACTTCTTTTCAAGTAATATAATAAGTTGGGCCAAGCACTCTTATAAGATCCTCTATATAAGAGACTGAGTGAAACCTGTTACACAATTTCCACGAGAACTCACAACACAATACAGACTAAAAACAGAAAAACGCACATTAGCATTAGAGAGACACAGTTCTCCACCAGTCTGCATTTGAGAGAAAGAACACACCCATCTGCTGTTGAGACTGGAAAGCAGAGCTCACAACACAAGCACGTGTCCATCTCTCATCACTGGGTCTAAGGAGCTGCCCTTCTGTGTCCAGTATCCAGCTGGATGGCTGATGGATGACTGCAGAAGACTGACCGCTGCGGAGGTTATTAACAAGGACTCCACAAGCACTCGTTGGTGACAACCCCGAAGATTAAGGCCTTTCATCCACCCTGATCCTGCAGAAGGCGGAGTGCCTCTCACAGCTCGGCAAATTAGAGGCTACTTCAGGGGATTAAGAACGGCCTGTCACTGAGAAGGGCCTCCCGCTATTTATGAGCCACATTCTCCACATTCTGTGTCACGAGGATAAGCGCCATATTAACACATCCCAAAACACAAGACAGCTCCACACACTTATATGATTCTGGGGTTCAGTGTTTTTTTTTTCCTTCTTCTTCTTTTTTTATCAAAAGACGAATGCAGGTGAACGCAGTTACGTTTGTCAAGGGAAATGAATACCGAGTGAGGCATTAGACACATCAAGGCTTGTGCTTCATGCACAAAGAACTCTACCTTATTAAATCTCATCTGACTTAAGCTAAAGACAAAATAAAATAAAAAAAAAATTACAACCATAAAATGGCAGATGAGTGAAGTCTTAACAGTCCCGAGGCTGCAGATGAACGGAGTATTCTTCTACATGCCACTGTCAAGTCCAGGGCAACAACCGCCGGCTCTGTTTTTAAAAAACATCTCCAAAAATAATTTCCCTGTAGTCCCTCAAATCCCCGGCGCTCTAAATAAAACCAACTCAGCAATCCTGCCATTGCTGTGGTTCTTAGCCCCTCCTGCATTATCAAAGAGTTCTTCACAAGATTCTCTCTCTCTCTCTCTCTCTCTCTCTCTCTCTCTCTCTCTCTCTCTCTCTCTCTCTCTCTCTGTCCTGCATTCCCTACCTTCTTCACGTCTCCTCCTCAAATCTCCCTCTGCAATCTCTTTCATGCTCTCTCTCTCTCTCTCTCTCTCTCTCTCTCTCTCTCTCTCTCTCTCTCTCTCTCTCTCTCTCTCTCTCCCCCCCCAGTGGGAGCAGGTGTGTTGTGGGCCTGCTGGAGCTCCTAATGCTGAGGGCTATGATCAAGGCTCATCTACACGGCCCAGGCTAAAAGCCTGTAAACTACAAGTATCTTACATCAGGACGGCAGACAAGCACATATCCAACCCAGATCATACACAGCCCATAACCAGCCCATAACCCAACCCAACCCAGCCCATACACAACCCAACCCACACTGGAAAAAAAGGATAGTCAAAGAACTTTTTAAGGTTCCCCATTCACCACACTGGCAGAACCCATAATGGAGCTTTCAGGAACCCTTATATATATGGGCAATTCCAGCGTTATGGACGTGACATTTTCGTGCATTATTTATGAACAAAAGGCCAGATAACCTCCGCAAACCTAGCAGTATTTCACAATTTTTTTTCATATTCTTCTGCAAACTCCATGGCTGAATACAGGCAAACAGAAAAAAATAATATCATGATTTGCATCATAAGAATATGAGCCTTTCAATTTGCGTTATGGACGTGACGAAAAACGGACAAACTTTTGAGAGAGCGTAGTTTTTGCTGTGAAGTGTGTGAAATTTCTAGAGAAATGTAAATATTACTACATTCATACCAAATAGGACACCTCAGTAAAGACAGAGAAAGACTTAATTTCAAATGTAAATGTAAAAAAAGTTGGTTTTCATTGGGAGACATGGCGTTATGGATGTGACGTTATGGACGTGACGTCTGGAAAAACCCTCCAAAACGATACAAAACAATTGTGAACGGTGGATTTTAACCTGTAACAAGAGAAATAGTAATATAACAATGAAAAATAACTGATAGCATTGCAGCTTTGTGTGTGTTATCACCCACTTATGCCCATTATAAGCCCCTCCATAGACTTACATTATAGCTGAATAGGGTAAAAATTTTAACAAACAGATATCCTTTCGAAACTTGCTCAGTTGAATATTTACATCGAGACAATACTTTCTTGTATTGGAAGTTTTCTGAAAGAATTTGTATGTCCATGTAGGTGAGACTTAAAGTTTTAAGGTGAGGTTTACTTTTTCGTGGAATTGCCCATATATATATATATATAAAAAAAACACTAGTTTTTTTGAAGATATTTGAAGGGTACTTGAGGCTCTTGTAAAGGTGGAACCCAAAATGAGGAACCTTTACAAGAGCCTGAAGTATTCTTCAAAGATCTTCAAAGAACTACTATTTTCTAAAAGGGTTCCTTGAAAGCTCCATTATGGGTACCACCAGTGTGACGAAGTGAGGAACCTTAAAAAGTGCTTTGAATATTTTTACAGTGCATACCCAACACAGCCCATACACAACCCAACCCATACCCAACACAGCCCATACCCAACCTAGCTCATAACGCAGCCCATACCCAACCTAGCTCATAACGCAGCCCTTACCCAACCTAGCTCATAACACAACCCAGTGACATTGATGGATGTGCGCTGCTTTGTCTCACCAAGTGAGATAATCGCCCGTGAAAGCTTCTTCTCCTTATTTGGGGTTCCCGCTGGTATGCAGTGTGAAGAAGGCATAGGGTACCCGCTGGTATGCAGTGCGAAGAAGGCATAGGGTACCCGCTGGTATGCGGGGTGAAGAAGGCATGCCAGTGCAAGTCTGAGCTTAAGCCCGCCAGTCTCATTAAAGAGACTACTATTCATGAGTGCCGGGGGTGGGGGCACAGGGTGTTTTCCAGACCCACCTCACAAACACACACACACACACACACACACACACACACACACACACACACACACACACACACACACACACACACACACACACACACACACACACACACACACACACAATAACACTAACACAGGATGACCCAACTTTTGTTTTGTATCTATTGCTTCAGAGGGTACCCATAGATCAGGTGGTTGGGAGCGGTGGCTATGTCCTGTGTACTGCACCCAGGGACCAGATTGACACTGTATCTGTTCACATGTCCACTGAGGGGCGCTAGAGTACCCCCATCATTTCTATGTTACTGTGTACAGCAGGGGTCGGCAACCTTTTTGCCATGGTGTGCCATTTAGAAATTTTCATATAAGTCAGTGTGCCAGTCGGTGTCGTTAACTATGTGAAATTAAATACTGGCGACAGATTTAGATGGATATGGACATTTAATGCATTTAGCAAATGTAATTGCACTGTTTTATCCTCACATACTTCATGGATTTAGAACACCCATGTTTCCCTTTCCCTCCCTCTTCCCATTAGATAACAACCATATAGGCAACAAATTCACAAAGTAGGCCTAACATCCAAAATCTGACAGTAGTAGTAGCAGTTATTCACAGAGCCTACTGAAAATGGAACTGATGAATAATAACACAGATTGGAAAAAAAAAACATAATAGGCCACATAAAGTAACTTAATTAACAATAACCTGCCTATTTGAAATAGGCCTGCCTGCCTTGTTAGAAAATAAATGTTTGGCCTAATAGTCAATGTGATCCCTGGTCTTCCCCTTAAATGTGCGGTTGGTAATTGGTCTCTTTAAGTTGGACGCATGCTTCTGCTGTCAGACGACTTCGGGAGGGGCAAAGGACATAACGTTACTTCATGTGTAGGCCTATCTGTTCACGCAGATAGGTTGATCCGAACACTGACATTAAAGCCAGTGCGATATAGCCTGACATAGCCCGACCATAATAGGCCTACTGCTGATGAACATTCGTATTATGGGCGGGCTATATCAGGGTAAGTGCGATATTGCGAAGACAGTTGAACTTTTTGGTAAAGATGCCTAGCAGGCGTAAGTGATGTTGACCCTGCGATGTGTTCTGTAAGTTAGCTCTGTCAACTTGCTCACCCAAAATGTTGAGCTCTTCAACTCAATCATCTGCATTTCCACATGGGCCCAAATCAGTTTCATGAGACAAATCAATTTCATGTCCGTCAAAGCTGGCTTGATCAAGAAAAAGAACATTGCGCTATACTTCTGAAAGTCCCCAAAGCGCTCTGCGAACTCTGACTGAAGCTGGAGCCTGTATTCGCAGATATGTGTCAATGTGGTTGGAAGTAGCCTAAACTCCCGTGTGTGCCTGAAATATCGTATCGTTCCTATCTGCCTGATCTTTGAAAGTATTTTCGCGCTTTGTCTCATAATGACGTGTAACATTGTATGTTCAACACACAACACTTTCAATACACAAAGTGCACACAGCACAATCCTTCTGAGAAACGAACAAATATTCTGTGGTCTAGGAGGAGTGGAAGGCCCGACCTGTCGGCTTCTTTGCCATCGAAGCAATGCATAAAGGGGGCACTCGTGTGAAAATAAATATGGGGAGGGGGGCGCTATTGCTGCGTAGTCATTTTTTAAGGTAGGCTAAATGACATTTCATCATATTGTATGTCTGAACATTTTTAATGTATTAAATTATTATTAGGGTAGTGCAATGTCCGCGTGCCACTGGAAATTCCTTGGCGTGCCACTTGTGGCACGCGTGCCTAGGGTTGCCGACCCCTGGTGTACAGTCATAGTCTATTTACAGAGAGCCCTCCACTCACTGTTCACCCACATTAAACAGGAATTTCCCTGTAGTTTTGTTGCATATCACCATGTATGTGGCAAAAATCATAGGTCTAGCTTGTTATGCCCGCAAGATACTTGTGTATCAGAGATGTATTAGAGCAGTGCTCGATTGTGTTTGACTGGCTGCTTAAAGAATGTGCCATGTGCGACTACCGTATGTGTGCCTCATGAACTTCACTTAATTGTCTCAGTAAAAGTTGTGAACTGCATCCTTGCTTCTGTCTATCAATCGTAATGTAGGCCTAATAGCCTATAGTTATTCAATCCAAGTCTTCTTCTACATCTACTAAAGTCTACTACTCTGTACTCGTGTCTAAAATGTACTCTAGTATTCTAGTCTTTGAATCTATACAATGCTATAAAGGATAAATTTTAGTACATTAATAATAGCAGCCTCCATTCGCATACACATAATCATCATCATCCATTGTTTATTCAGGGAAAAATTACTGAGTAGCAAGCACTTTTTGCAACTTTGCCCTGATTATACAATAAAAAAAAATATGTAAGAAAAAATATAATGAAATCATACAATAATAACAGTTGGAAAACAGGGAAAACAAAATATAGACCAAAAGGGGAAAAATACTTATATAGAATACAAAATTTTAATAAAAAGTAAATACAGTAAAAATCTGTTAAAAACAAAAACACTTATACAGGATTCATATATCAATGTCAAATTAATTTATAGATCCATACACAACAGCAGTCCACCAAAGTGCTGTAAAATAAAATAAACAAAAAGAAAAAGAATAATAAAAAGAAAATGACATAAGCTAGCTTAACTCTACTTTTATTTTAATGAATTTATAGAGTGGACTTTAAAAGGAAAAGAAGACAAAAAAGACTATAAATTAAACTAAATCAAATTTAACTTACTCTAACCTAACTTACTGCTACTTTTTTTAAAGAGAAGACTTCAGTAAAGTAAAATAGAATAGAAATAAAACTTAAATATTACTTAATAACTGTGAAATCAACATGGGGGGAGGTGGGGGGTAGGAGGTACAGTACATCAATTACATTGCGTTGTAAACTAGGGAATAGAGGTGTGTTTTGAGATTGGATTTGAATAAAGAGAAGAGGCAATCTTAATATGAAGGGGAAGATTATTCCACACTTTAGGGGCTACTGTTGCAAAACCACTATCACCATTTGTATTTTGTTTATGGGATCATAAGCAATAACTGCTCTGTTGAGTTCTTGATGGTGTGTACCTATGCAGTAGGTCAGAAAGATATGAAAGGGCTCGACTATTTAATGATTTGTAAATAAAATTTTATGATTAATTTTTTGTTGCACTGGGAGCCAATGAAGGGAAGGTAGAATGGGGGAGATGTGCTCTCGCTTACAAGTACCTCTCAGAAGGCAGCATTCTGAACCAATTATTGACATGAAAGACCTCTGGTAAATGGCAACATAAAGAGAGATACAGTAATCTAATTTAGAAGTTATGAATGCATTGATCACTTTTTCAAAATCACTGAGGGAAAGAAAAGGCTTGACTTAAGTTAAAAGTCTCAGCTGAATAAAGATATTTACTACGGAGGAAATTTGTTTGTCTAATATTAATTCATTATCCATTATCATGCCCAAATTCTTCACATGTGGTTTCACGTAAGGACACATGACATGAGTGTCATCAGCAGCAGGGGTGTAGTGGGCGTGCACGCGGGGGAACGGAGTCCCCCACTTCTCTGAGCAGATCATTTATGTAGGCTATTTGTAACAATTTAATATTGAGCATTCCCTTTCTAACATGATATTGCGTACCCCCACTTAAAAAATCCCCACAACACCTCTGATCAGCAGTGAAATGAAAATGCCATTTTTTTCTAAGGATAGATCCTAAATGGAGCAAGTAGAGGGCAAATAAGATAGGAGCTAAAATACAGCCCTGGGGAACTCCACAATGGAGAGGTGCTGAAGAGAATATAAAATCTCCAAGGCTGACAGAAAAACTTCTCTCAGACAGGTAAGATTTGAACCACTCCAAAGCAACACTAATTTACCAACCTCAGATTTTACTCAGATGTGTTTTTGGGGTTATAAAACCTTGTGACCTTGCATTGTATGAACTGTGTCTAATTTTTAAAAAGTGAAGTAAGGGAAGGAGGTAATTTACCCAGCTATAAACAGGAGGCTTCTTTCACTGAGAGAAGACCATGTCACACTCTCATAAAGTTTGCAATGGTAATTTTGAAAACATAAAACGTAGAGCACTGTGATAAACCCTATCAAGAATTTAGAAGGAGAAGAAGTAGCTGTGTGCATATAAATAATATCACCAAAGTCTAGAACTGACAAAATGGTTGATTGAACAATGGAATTTCTATTTTCTAGGAAAAAAACTTGACCTAATCCTATAGCACCCAGCTTAAAAAGCTTCATGATTATTGGTGGCGGTTCCGGAGGAGAATGTGACGGTCATCTTCATCTATGTTATTCCGACGTTGATGAGGTTGATGTGGTTGTGCACATAACCACAGTAGCACCATTATTGTAGTCGAAACTAAGGCAATGATCTGGAGAATGTGAGAAAACCGAGTTAGATTGTGCCAACTCAAAATAGTTAAACAGAATTTGTTAAGATTTGTGAATAGATTCTGAATGTAGTCTTCTTCATTTCAACAAAATATAGCCTACAGTGCCTGCTTGCAAACATGCAATCTTTGGTGACACTTTACTTGAGGTTTTCAACAGACTTGAAATTACTGTAATAACAACCAAGGCTTTGAATAGGTGGTGTTGTCCATACATGAATGTCTGTACATTCCTTATTTATATTGTGCTAAACCATTACCTCCACTAAGGAGGTTATGTTTTTTCGCCGGCGTGTGTCTGTGTGTGTGTCCGTCTGTCTGCCTGTGTACAACATAACTCAAAAAGTAGGCTACAGCATGGATTTAGATGAAATTTGATTCTATTTTGGAGGTGATTGGTGATCTAGAACACCACCTGGAATGGATTTTGTCAAACTAACATTTCAGCTGTCCCATACTTTGGCTGATTCACACGAAACTTGGTACTCATCATCTTTGGATCATGCCTCACAAAACGTATCTGTTGTTCTGTTCAAAAGTATAATGTATCAATACTATAGTGTATAATGTATAAATCATATCTGTATACCAAGCGTATGTCTCTTATGTTGAAAAACTCAAATAAAGTTTTACTCATTCTTGATCAAGATGATAGTGATACTTACACGTGATACATTGGTGTAATATCTGACATTGATCGTTTCCTGTCTTGTCAAAGTCTGTTTGCAGGCAAGTTGTTCCTTCTGATCGTTGCTATGTGTCTTTATGCACACAAACCAGTCTCCATCAAAAAGAACTAGTATCACCCACATTAGTGCAATGGAAAAAGCTCTCAGGAAGACAGCACAAGTACAGCAGCAGTCATCATTCCTTTGAGATGCTATCACACGCCGACAACCAATTATAATTGCGATTAAAAAACACAAAAAAGCAGGCAGCAGGATGTACAAGGCACAAAACACTGCATGATTCACACCGTCGGGATCACAAGGGCACACAAAATGATATCTAAAATAGACAAAAAGGACAAAGCCCTGAAGTAGATATTCTCCCCCAGTGTTCCCTAGGAAAGGCATGAGGTCTTTAAGAGTTTCCATGTTCACGAAGAGATGTCTCAGTCAGGTCTACTAACTAAAACACCAATGCCACTTGAGCGTTGTACGTGTAGTGCTAATCCAACAATCAAATTATGTGTTGCTGTAAATGTGGTTGGACAGGTCTCAGGTATCGATGTGAAAGAATGAGATCAGATGTGCACTCTGAGGGGAGGAGCTGAAAGATAGCAAGCACTGAGGAGAGGAGCAGGACAGAACAGGAGGGAAAGTCAGAATAACACTTTAGATTGGCAGAATACTGCTTTTCATATTGTTTTAAGATTGGCATGAATCTCACCTTTCTGCACAGGGAGGAATGCTTTGGTCTGTGCACAGATGTCTCCAAAATGTGTTATGCCTTAAGGGTGTATCATGATGTTTTGTAGTTACAATAAATCAACAATTTACATGAATGACTAAATGTGCCATTGAAAATTAATCACACCTTAAGGTCTTTAATCACACCTTTATATCCCAGACAAGATTTTTTTTTTTGCCCCCACAGTAATGTTGGTACGCCTGAAATCAGGCAAGGTGCCTGTATACCATCAGGCCTGTGAGAGCCACAGACCAGGAAATGGTGTGCTATTTGCATCAGATTTTGCATCTTAGTAAGGACTTAGTAGGCCTTGATCTGTACTTAAGTGCCAGAATAGGATAAGTATAAACTCCTAATATGCTGTCTTAATAAATCCTTTTGAATGGGAGAACAGTTGTGGAATATGTAAGCATACAGCTAAACCTCAATGTTATATTTCACTGCCTGGGTTATATGCTTGCTTATCCAGTCCGTGAGCCAGAGGGGTCGGCCGTTACCGAAAAAGTGGCAAAGGTTACCATACCTTTTCTGAAAGCTTGGAATCTCAGCTTTCCAATGATCCATGATGGCCATCTGAGAAACGTAGCTGTTTCGAGTTATCGCATATAATGTGAGCTAAAGTAGAGGAAAATTATGCGAATGCAGAAGACTGAGATAGCTGAAAATCTAAAAATGGTATAAGAACAAATGAGACATGGATTCCTATGTTTAAGGGTGTGGTAAACTCAATTATGACATTTCCATTACTGTAAAAGGTCAAGGTCATGACCTTTTGGCAAGGTCAATGTCATTTTTTGCCATTTTCGCACAGATTGCTTAATTTATTTTCTCCATTCTCCCCACCCATAGTTTTGTGGCAAAGGCCATCATACCTTTCCTGAAAGCCTAGAATCTCAGCTTTCCAATGAGGTATGATGGCCATCTGAGAAGAGTAGCTTTTTCGAGTTATCGCACATAATGTAAACTAAGGTCCAGAAAATGATGCTTATAAATCAAGCAGAACACTGAGAAAGCTGAAGATCTAAAAATGGTATTACAATCAATGAGACATGGTTTCCTATGTTTTAGGGTGTGACAACACCAATTATGACACTGCCATTACTGTAAAAGGTCAAGGTCATGACCTTTTGGCTAGGTCAATGTCATTTTTTCACATTTTTGCACAGATTGCTTAATTTATTTTCTCCATTTTCCCCACCCATAGTTTTGTGGCAAAGGCCATCATGCCTTTTCTGAAAGCCAGGAATCTCAGCTTTCCAATGAGGTATGATGGCCATCTGAGAAGAGTAGCTTTCTCGAGTTATCGCACATAATGTAAACTAAGATAGAGAAAATTATGCTTATAAATCAAGCAGAACACTGAGAAAGCTGAAGATGTAAAAATGGTATAACAATAAATGAGACATGAATTCCTATGTTTTAGGTGTGGTAAGCCCAATTATGACAATGTCATTACTGTAAAAGGTCAAGATCATGACATTTTGCCAAGGTCAGTGTCATTTTTTCACATTTTCACACAGATTGCTTTTTTTATTTTCTCAATTTTCCCCATAATATTTTTGGCAAAGGCTACTATACCTTTTCTGAAAGCCTGGAATCTCAGTTTTTTTTTTCAATGTATGATGTATGATTGCCATCTGAGAAGAGTTGCTGCTTCGTGTTATCACAAACTAAAGTTGAGAAAATTATGTGTAGGAAGCAGAACACTGAGATAGCTGAACACATACACACTTAACAAATGAGACATGGATTCTCATGGCCAATATTGACAGTGCCATTGTTCTAATAGGCAAAGGTCATGACCTTTTGTCATGTCCAGTGACTTTTTGTATCTTTTTAGGATTTTATTTTATTCCTCTATTATATTATTCCTTATTTTATTCCTCTTGGAAAGCTGTGCAGGGCCGTAGAAGGTCCTCAATTAAATTAAATTAAATTAATTTTGTAGAGCGCTTAAATACAATTGGCAGATCCACGCACATGGGCTCAACCTACCTGCCGGGGGCCTAATCCGTACAGTTGGTAGTCTATACACATACAGTATACATAGATTGACCATGGTTTACACAGAGTAACAACATGAATACAAAATGTTGTTCTGAGAGTTACTAGATGGTAGGAAAAATATAGTTTGTGGGACAGTCAATAGGGTAGAAGTCAGAGGATGTAGTCAATAGTGGTGGCATTATTCATTGGATGGAGGTCGTTATTTAGGTAGTGGTCATCAGGGAGGCCAGTTAGGCCGGATCCATTATGGGGACTCTGGGTGGAAAGGAGGCTGGTCCTGGTATGTGGCTGGTAGGGGTTGGTGGCAAGGAGGCAGGTGGACCGGAGGCTCAACACTCACCCGGGATGATTGTAGTGTGTAGTAGCAGAAGAAACAAAATAATTAGGCCAGTCACTTAATGATATAAGTGTGTCAGAGTGAGGTGAGGGAGAGAAAAATTAGAAAGAGAGTTGTACACGATGGCAAGTGTGCAGTAAGTGGCAGCACTAGGCTATTGCAGCTCATGGTCGCAGTGGGGATGGTCAGTGGCCACCTTGTCCCAAGCAGGGGTAAACAGCAGAAGCAGCCCATCCCAAAATATCACATGGGGGGGGATGATATGCCATGTACCATCCCTAACTGTAAGAAATGTCAAAGAGGAAGGTTTTAAGTCTAGACTTAAAGGTATTAAGAGAGTCAGCTTCGCAAATGTAGAGAGGAATAGAATTCAATAAGAGATGTGCCCGATAGGTGAAAGCTCTTCCCCCGATTGTAGATTTAGATATAGTCGCTTTTCAAGGAAACCAGCATTTTGAGATCTCAGAAGTCTTTCAGGACAGTATGGGATAAGTAGGTGTAATATATGCAGGAGCTAAGTCATGAAGTGCCTTATAGGTCATGAGGAGGATCCATCAGCAGAAATAATACCTCTTCCTTTGTGCAAGAAGCTACAGGTTGCCTATGCTCTACACAATTAACTCCAGCAGGCTCACTGCCTAGCACTGCGGAGCTTGATTTGCATTTGCCAGAGAACATCTAGATAAAAGCCATTATGTATTGGGGTAGAAATCCTTGTATCCATTGTCAGACCCTAATGCATGACAATTCCCCATTGCACTGACCTATGCCATGAAAGAAGTATGATTTTGCTGATGAGGAACAATCCTATTCCTCTGATGAGGATTACGATGAGGAGTTTGAATTGTGATTTGGACATGAATGAAGACTCTAAACATTTGTCAAACATATACATACTATTTATCATGCACAGTGAGCTGTGAATACTGAATGAAGCATATTCCATATCTGAATCATAAGTGCACTGCTGAATCTCTGCAATATGTAAAAAGCCAGAGTCTGACTATTACACCATTTGAGTGCTATATACCATTTGAAAGAGCATTTTGTTGGGATTTTAAAGAATATACACATCTTTCTTCCCAAAAATATGGACAGGGAAAATAGAGAAAATGAATAATGCAATCTGTGTCTATGTCAACAAATGTCATTGACCATGCCAAAAAGGCCATTGCCTTGACCTTTTACAGTAATGGCAACTGTAATAGCAATAGTAATGGCATTTCACACTCTTAAACATAGTAATCCATGTCTCACACCATCAGCTATCTCAGTGCTCTGCTTGATTATGCTTAATTGTCTCAACAGTAGTTTACATTGTGTGCAATAACTCAAAACAGCTACTCCTCTCAGATGGCATTGAAATATCATTGAAAACCTGAGATTCCAGGCTTTCTGAAAATGTATGATTGCCTTTGCCACAAAGCAATGAATGGGTAAAATAGAGAAAATAAATTATGGAATCTATGCGAAAATGGCAAAAAATGACATTGACCTTGCCAAAGGGTCATGACCTTGACCTTTTACAGTAATGGCAATGTCATAATTGGGTTTGCCACACCCTAAAACATAGGAAACCATGTCTCATTGATTGTTATACCATTTTTAGATCTTCAGCTTTCTCAGTGTTCTGCTTGATTTATAAGCATCATTTTCTGGACCTTAGTTTACATTATGTGCGATAACTCGAAAAAGCTACTCTTTCAGATGGCCATCATACCTCATTGGAAAGCTGAGATTCCAGGCTTTCAGAAAAGGTATGATGGCCTTTGCCACAAAACTATGGGTGGGGAGAATGGAGAAAATAAATTAAGCAATCTGTGCGAAAATGGCAAAAAATGACATTGACCTTGCCAAAAGGTCATGACCTTGACCTTTTACAGTAACGGCAATGTCATAATTGGGTTTGCCACACCCTAAAACATAGGAATTCATGTCTCATTTATTGTTATACCATTTTTAGACCTTCAGATTTCTCAGTGTTCTGCTGGATTTATAAGCATCATTTTCTGGACCTTAGTTTACATTATGTGCGATAACTCGAAAAAGCTACTCTTCTCAGATGGCCATCATACCTCATTGGAAAGCTGAGATTCTAGGCTTTCAGAAAAGGTATGATGGCCTTTGCCACAAAACTATGGGTGGGGAAAAATGGAGAAAATAAATTAAGCAATCTGTGCGAAAATGGCAAAAAATGACATTGACCTTGCCAAAAGGTCATGACCTTGACCTTTTAGAGTAATGGAAGTGTCATAATTGAGTTTACCACACCCTTAAACATAGGAATCCATGTCTCATTTGTTCTTATACCATTTTTAGATTTTCAGCTATATCAGTGATTTTCCTCTACCTTAGTTTACATTATGTGCGATAACTCGAAACAGCTACGTTTCTCAGATGGCCATCATACCTCATTGGAAAGCTGAGATTCCAAGCTTTCAGAAAAGGTATGGTAACCTTTGCCACTTTTTCGGTAACGGTTTTCATATTTTGGGGCCCTGGCTCACGGACTACAACTGTTCTCCCACTATTAAGGAGTTATTCAGACAGTATACTAAGAAGTTACATGTTCTCTTCTGGCCCTTACTACTTATTAGTAACTCGAAATCAAGGCCCACTAGGTCCTTTTTAAGATCATTTCAAGAATAAAGGCCTAATTCATCATGAACAAGAAATATCTGAATTCATGCCTAACAAATGATTGATGTTGCTTAACACATGCCTTACAAGTCACTAATACAGCCATTAATTAGATATGTATTAGGGGCTAATATGTGATCCTTAAAATAAAGTGTTACCATGTAGTTATGGGTCCCAGCTAATTTAGTAATACAGGGTAAAAAATTGGCAGATAAATACTGTATGCTAAGAAGGCATGTGAACTTCCTCAGATCACTATGGACATTCATTATAGTAAATCTGAAATTAAAGTAGTCTAGCTCAGTCAGACAACAAAGTCTAAGGAAAAATAGAAAAGTGACTGGAATAATGTTAGGCCTACTAGTAGGAAATATTTCAGTATTAAAAGGTTAATGGGCGGTGCAAAATCAACTTTCAGATCCACTCATGAGGATGAGGGTTGGGCATACTGGTTTGGCTGATACTTCATGCTGATGGAATGTGTAATGTATGTGGTATGTGGTATGTGGTTGAGATCGTCGAACATGTCGTAGAACACTGTATTAAGTTTGATCAGGAGAGGCAGCAACTTATCCAGGCAAGGGTTGGAGGCAGAAAGTGTGCCTTTAAGAATTAATACAATTCTTCACAACAAATTAATTCCGGTCTGTTTAGAAGAATGTAGAGGGTTTTTTGGTGACATTTTACTTGAAGGTACCCTCATAAGCATGACATGACACTGTCATATCTATGTAATTGAAACTTCATGACAGTGGTCATAAACATTTTATGACATGTTAATATTTATGACAGGTTCATGACATGATAATGTCATAGATATGACAGTGTCATGTTATGCTTATGAAGGTACCTTCAGGTAAAGTGTTACCTTTTTCTCAAGTATTAGATATCCAGACTCACACTCCATTTTGGTAGGTGGTGGTAATGCTTACAAACGTTTATTAAATGGCATTAAAAGGAAGAAGGTCATTGAAGGTAGCAATGTCTTTTTGCTCTCTGTAAAAAGGACGGTCTGGTAAGATACTAATGCTACAGAAACAGCTACCTCATGTCATGATCTTCCGTCATACAGTAGTTTACTGTAAATCGCAATACAAAACGTACTACAGGAAATTCCTGTGAAGAAAATTACTGTAAATTTAAACTATTTCACAATTTTGAGGATAAAAATACTTTAAAAAGAATGATTGTTACGGTGAGATTACAGAGAAAATACAGAGCAGCACAGCCATCAAATGACACTCTTATTGCTGCCATATTATTGCTGCCATATTCACTGAGTCAGCACAGTGCAACAAGCTACATCAACACAGACAGGCCATGGGAAACACACACACACACACACACACACACACACACACACACACACACACACACACACACACACTAAGCATTCACTCTGGTACTGGATGATAACACAATATAGTATCAGAGCCAGCTAGTGAAGAGAATTACCAAGAGAAAAAAGAAAATAACACCATTGCAATTGTGCATTAAAGACAAACAACATATAGACCTTAATAAGCAACATTATTTTAAAAAACACCAGACAATATCACAGTATCACACTAGAAATAATACACAACATTCTGTGCATTAAAGACATTATTCAAGACCATTAATGCCTTTTAAGGTGCATTTCCTTAAATGTGCCGTATTTGTGCCTGTGCCACCGTCATAAATTATTCAGTGAAGGCATACCTCAGGAAAAAGCATCTTTGAACTCCTGGAGAGCTTTCAGAAGATTACTTAACCTCTACTGAGCTCCAGTCACTTCCTTATGGTAGGATCACAGTGCCACTGCATTGTACTAACATAGAGATTACACTGCCACCAAGAGGATGGCCTATAGAAAACACAATGTTACTGGAAAATATACTTCAGTCAGGACCACTTTGTCAAGAAATAGATTTTATTACTATGCATGAAATACATAGAAATACATAATTTGGCGGTATGCTCTGTTCTGGGGGCCCCCTGCCCTTCCATGTTCAAACACGGAAAGCCCTAGGCAGGGAGAGCAGCAATAAGCAGCAACCCCCCCCCCCCCCCAGAAGTCAGAAGTATGAGGGGGTTACGAGGAGGAGGTGGGTGGCAAAGTTGCAGAAAAAGCAGATGGCAGCAGGCAGAGGCAGAGGCAGTTTAAGTAAGCACTCTAAATTATCTCTGCCAATGAAAGCAGGGCTTGGCCGGCTGGCACTCAGCTGGCAATCAGCTGGCAATCAGCTGAGCAGTTTGATTGGCCAACCAGGGAAGCTAGCGAGACTCTGTGACCTGCCTGAACTAACGGTGTGCTCCATTTATGAGTTCAAAGTTAAGTTCAAAGTCATCTAAGAATTTTAATAATTTGATACAGAATGGCACTGAAATCGGTTTATGAAATGTTATGTTTCCATGTAAAGAAACATGAAATAAATCTGTTATGTTAGATAACCCCATGAATGAACAGGAAATTATGTTTTACAGTCTAACCGATGGACACAGAGGTTCCAAAACAAACTGTAAGCCCAGGATAAATGGGCTCAGTAAACTGCTAATGGAATGTACTGTATATAAGTGAACAAATGTGTCATCATCATCAACAATGGTATAAAATGATAAAATACCAGCAGGCCAATCCAGATAGATTCTTGTGTAGCCGGTGGCGGTCCGCACCGCACACGGGTCTCGAACCCGCCACCCCGCAAGCTACAAACTCCCGGCGTGGGAGTGGAACGCTCTAACCAACTGAGCTAAAAGCCCGAGCTTCTAACTCAGCGTGTTAGAAGCGCCCATGGAATTGGGTGATGAGGATTTACACACTACCACCGAGCTAGCCGCGCTAGCTGGCCTCCGTTACACTCACCCTCCAAATCCTCACTCCCATCCGGGTCACGGCACCAATGTAGCCGGTGGCGGTCCGCACCGCACACGGGTCTCGAACCCGCCACCCCGCAAGCTACAAACTCCCGGCGTGGGAGTGGAACGCTCTAACCAACTGAGCTAAAAGCCCGAGCTTCTAACTCAGCGTGTTAGAAGCGCCCATGGAATTGGGTGATGAGGATTTACACACTACCACCGAGCTAGCCGCGCTAGCTGGCCTCCGTTACACTTGCAATGTCTGCTAATCCATCTGGCACAAGTGTAGCAATCTGTTTGTTGTTGTACCAGACATGGTATTGATCCTTTGCTAAAGTCATACTGCATGAAGTCTTGTTCTCCTCGCTGCCTCAGTCAAATCCTTTCCTATCAATTCCTTTGTATGCTACTCCCACACGCACACCAGCCAGTGATGCTGTCCATTTAATCTTCCAGAAGCATCTTCCGGATAATGCCTCTTCACACAGCACCTGTTGACTGTACTCAAATCAAGTCTGGGTGCATTGGGTAGTTTACAGGTTTAAAAACTTGTGTCACTGTTTTGTTAGAAATCCAAAGGTTTTGATGGGCAGTGTTGAGATCCAGTGTAAGTTCAGTTATATCTACAGAAATAATGACATATTAAAGTAATTAAAGATGAATATTGAGTAATGAATCTGAGTAAATGCAGACCATTGGGGAAATGGGACCATTTTCAGCCCAGATGCTTTCTGCCCATATGAAGCCCAATATATTACACTATAATATATTAAAGTATTGTATAGGCCTAGCCAATGAGTTTGTGAATTTGTGCTTGTGCTTGTGCTTGTGCGGAGATGCAGATTGTAGAAATTTAATGTAGGCCTATATTACGTTAAACTTTGTCCTTTAACCAAGTTTAATTAGTTCAAACAAATATAGGCCTACCTACCTAGAGTGCAGAACCTTTTTCCAGAACCTATTTTGATCTTCTTCAAAGTCAACAACAGCACTGCATTATGTGGAAACAAGAGTTATGTTTTGTATAAGGAAAACAGGCTAATGGCGAAGTTTGGTAATGCAATAAATAGCAACATCTTCTCTTTAAGTCCTCTGTTACAGGGCACCCAATGTTTTGCTTCCTCCAGTATCTGTTTGTTTTCCCTTCCAGCTCTTCTAGATTGATTTTCTTCTACTGGCATTTCTGTGTTGTAGCCTATCTTAAAATACTCATTTCCGCCCCCTCAGTATTTAAATATAAGTCAATTCATTTTTTACGATTTGAAGATGTAATGATATGCCGACATGTAGTGCATTTTGGTAGTCTAGTGTAACAAACATACTACAAATGTCTTGTTGGCAAAATGCGAATTATCCTCTTAACTTATACGGGTCTTTGGGGCAACAAAGCAATTCAATTAAATTTTAACTCCTGAGCAAACACAAACACATTCATACTGAATCATATGTCTACAGTCATAAAGATAAAAACTTCCTTAGTCGCTCTGTCATAGGGTCCACAGTTCACTTTCTCCCATTTCTCTTGCTGGCTGTGCCTGAGCAGTGACAGCCTTCGCACTTCCAGAGACGCTTGTTGGATTCTTTCATACATACACCAATATCAGAGATCCTTACACCACCTTTTGAAATCAGAACTGTTTGATACAAGAACGAACGATAGACTGTTTGCCACAGTTTTGGTTGAGAGTATACAGTGCTTGTGTGGTTGTGTTTGTGTGCGGTCGAAGGAACACTCAGTATGTGAAAGTGCAGTATACAGTAGGTTTGTTGTGGGGAAGGCGTAACATGACAGACATACCATGGACAGAAGTGTGAGAAATGTGTCAGTGTTGAAGAGGCTGAAGTCTTTCATCAGATTATTTGTCTTCTTCAGCTTTCATTTAGAGTGCTTGTTGGGTCACACAACTTTACCTGAAAAGATTACGGTATGTATTATATGTAAAGCAGATTTTTATATCTTTGTTAAATTGTTACAGTGTACCGGTCGTATAGCTTAGAAATAGAGTATTTTCACCTGTCTGACTGACAATAAAACTCTGATTTGTAGACGGAAAGCAATGGCTGTAAGGTTGGGAACGAAACCAGCTGTTCTGGTAAGTGATGCAGTGGAAAAGGACTGGAAACTAGACTCTTATTCCAACACCACATAGTAAATATAAACTATATAACTAATATACATGTATCATTCTTGGTCTTGTCTTGTCTGAATTGGGTTGTCTGTCCTGTCCCTTGTCTGTTTTAAAATGCACTATTGGTAATCAATGCACTTTATGTCTACCTCATACACGCACTAAATATGTAGCCCTGCTTTCTATGTTGTTTTGTACAGTTTTAATGTGCACCTCTTTGATCCACAGGGAAACGACATTGCATCTCAGTTTAATATATATTGCTGTTATGACAAAATAAACCTGAATTAAGACTTGAACTTGCTAACATGAACTCTAACGAACAAGTTGCTGTGTTTGTTTTTCTTTCCTCTGTAGGGTGCCAGCTATCAGCTCCCATTTCTGTAGATATTGGAACCCACAGCATCACTTTGTCCTGGGAGCCCCTTGACCAATCAGATGTGGTGTACATACCACAGTGGACTGGCCCTAGCCTATCAGGAGTCTGGACATACAATAAGGTTTACATTAAACATTGCTATTGATATCCTATGCGGTCATGTGACTTGCAGGCATGCAGTTGCCTACCACAAGAAACTGAACACACACTCTATACACATTTCTGTTTACTGCACAGTACTGTCACACAAAGTACTTGAGTCATCATACTTCTATGAAAAATATTTACAGGGATATACTTATTTGTTTGTTTTGTTTGTGCCTGAAACCCCATAGAACACTACAGCGCCACCCTTCACAGTGGAGAATTTGCAGCCCTACTCATGGTACAAGTTCCGGATATGGGTAGTGGTGTGCCAACAGCTCATCTCCTCTGCTGAAAGCAGTTTGTATCAGACTGATGCATATGGAGGTAGGCTACTCCATTATGGTTTGATTTTCCCTTAGTATCATAGGCATAATATGGAGGTATTACATACTACATTTCCCACAGTCCCTTTGTCGCTCTCTATCATCTCTCAAGGGGTCCACACATCGGCTCTGACATAATGCTGAGCACTCGGCTTCCAACATTCTATTATATTTTTTTCAATACAACTCTGCACACCAGCGCCAAACTCTTCCACCGTCATTTGTGAATTATGATTGAAGG
>JAODXP020001017.1:0-22035 GCA_027497455.2 Sardinella longiceps | reverse complement strand
CATGCATTCTTAATGAAACCAGCCCCAAACTGTGTAGATTGGGTCCCTCACAGAGTGGGAAATTCTGGGAATTGATCAGCAACTCAAACAACCACAGTTCTACAACCCAATGAAATAAGTGTATGAATGATCACCAGCAGACCTGTATGTTCATTTCCAGGGGGAGAAAGCACTTTGATTTCAAGATTATGGCATGCTCTTAATCCATAGACATGTTCAAACTTCTTTGGTTCGGGTGCGTGGATTTGGTTTTGAAGGTGGCAAACATTTTCAAGAGAAGATTTTTCCCAGGCTAAGGCACTCCTTATTTTTAAAATGTCTTTGTACAAAATGACAAAACGAACTAGTTTTAAAAACGCGTAGCGGCAGTAGATGATCCAAGACCTGATGTCCTGAAGTCCTTCAATTAGGCTACGGTACCGGTAATTTGTCCTTTGTCTATTAATGTTGTCACACTGAAAACAAACAGTTGACAAGACTGCAAAGACCTATTCTGTGTGTATTACACAGTAAAACCAAACTGTTATTGCTTTGATTGCATTTAATCAACAGTTTACTGTACCGATACAGAGATATGCATCATGTGGACAACTGCAGACACAGATGTAAATAGCCTAATACAGTTAGTAATGTTCTTTTGGCATGAATTACATTTGTGATTTCAGTACAGGTGTATCCTTTACATTTCAGATTTCTGCTGCAAGTCTGCTGTTCTATGCAGCCGTGGCCAGACCAACTTGGTTGTTGCCCATGTCAAAGATGGAATAGTATTCCCTCATGAAGACATCACCCAGGATCCAGTTGGAGCCAAATGGCACATCCTGAAATTTTGTGCTGCAGCCGTAGGAGTTCTACAAATGAGGAGAAAATGACAATAACTCAAATCAGTTTCCTTCAGACCTAGCCTAGCAGTCAGAATAAATAAAGGTACATTGTATTTGTATTCCATCTGATCTAAAACGCAGGGCTTACCTGACTGATATAGGCAGAGGAGGGCAGGGGGAAGGCGTATCCATTGATGTTGAAAACAATATCAGGCATGCTTCCACCGCACTGGAAAATTTTTAGTGGTGCAACAATCAAATATTAGGGGATGTAATATTTCATAAAAATTAATAAACCTATAAATATCTACACAGTTCATCATATTAGAAATGACTTGTAGGGGGTTCGATACAAACATTTTTTTTAAAGATTTATATACCTTACTAGACATTTTCTGCAACAATTTCACAGGGCTCAAGCTCCTTATTATACTTACACCAACTGCGTTGTTGAGGTTTGTAAGGTCACCAGAGGGCATGGCAATTAATGAAGTGCCGCTATCCACTATTGCCTGACATCCACCATTGCAAGCAACAACCTGGCCATTGACGGTTACACTGCAATCAGAAACACACTTACTTACACACAATTATGGCATCATTTCAGAACCAGTGGCTAGTAAACCACTGACATAAGTTCAACAAATTGCATGGATACAGTACCTGTCCATATTGACCTGATAGTAGGTCTCAGCGGACAGGGGAATCCAGGCAATGCTGCCGGTGTAGTAGTTGGAATCATAGCCACCAAGGATCAGCTCATTGCCAGAATCAGAGTCGCTGTGGAGGAAAAAAAAAAAAAAAAAAAACAGATATTAAAACACATGTACTGTATTCTCCCAGGTGTTTAAGTCCAAAAAAAGTGCTTACATCTGTGGGTTTCAGCCTGCACCAAGCCTTTTTTGAACTAGATGGTGTTATTGAATAAATAATTAGCCCTATAGGTCCGTTTTCCCCACAGTAAACCCACCAAATCCAATTGGACTACATCACTGCTTCTGCCAAGTCCATTATTTCCCTATCAAGCCACCTTGAAGGCCATTATCCCGCGTATCACCTGGTTGCAACTTATGCATACAGACAATAAGCACTTGTTTAAAGTTCCGTTTTGATACAAGTTAACCTGTACAGTACGGGTGCTATTTTCCTCCGAAAGTATCCACAACTCTCCTTAGTGTTGTTATAGTTACCCTTTAGAACGGTGACTGACATTTTCACCTCATAAATGTCACAGGTCTCCTGCTAGAAATAACGGACGCCCTTTCAGCCAATTAGAAAACAGTATTTCATTTATCCGGGTGATCATACATGCTTTCAACCATTCGCTGCAGCATTTGGCAGCTACAGTATCACTGGGGAAAATATGCAATGTTTGAGTTTGTTGAGAGGCTGGTACCTTATGTAGAGAGAGAAAATGTCTGCCACCAGGCCCTGCTGGACCATGTTGACAAAGACAGGCTGAGCTCCAGAGGAAGCGATGCTTTGATAGGCCAGGCCGAAGATGCCATCATAATCCTGCGAGGCTTCAAAGGAAGCCTCTGTCTGAGTCAGTCCAAAGATCTGGTTAGGTACCTGGATACCTCCAATCTAGCAAAGATAAATTATATACAATTACAGGCTTTATTTTAGATGTCAGGGATTTAATTGTTTCCAACTACTAAGAAAAAAGAAGATATGAGTGTGCGCTAAATTGCGCTATTTACAGTTAACCTCGCCTAGCAGCACATCCAAGAGTGTGCACTCTTATATCATTGATTGAGGGATTTAATTGTAACATATGTTATTAGTTAACTCTGGTAATTCTTGGAAATTTCTTCTTAATTTCTTATATATTCTTATATAATTTCTTCTTCATTTCTTATATATTTTTCTTCATATTTAGGGACTCATAATTCACAACACTCACAGCGACGGTGTCATAAGCCAGGAATCCATCTACACTGCCAGTTCCATATTGGATTGTCAGAGACTGGCCATTGTACTGGTAGGTTGAGGACTGGCTGGGGTTGAATTTGTTATGGTTGTCTAGAAGAGAACAATTATTTCATGTTTTAAGAATTTCCTTGCCAGTACAGGGAAAACACCAGGGCTACGGGTTGATTCATTCAAATTACTTTAAAATTGAAATGATCAGCACTATACCTGGTCCTCTGTGACAGTATATAAAACATATTTGACATGTTCAGAAATCAGAAAACAAGATACAGTATTTGTAATGTAGTTGTTGATAATGGAGTTGTTGTTTTTTGCAGCAGGTATACTACATGTGAGCTCCATACATACTGCATGCAGTGCTGCTGCAGTAGACAGACGGCACCCAGAGGTTGGAGGAGCCAGTGTCAAACTGCACTTTGAAGGACTGAGGAGGGGTACCAATGGAGATCACTCCAATGTAGGCCAGCTGCAGGGAGGGAGGGAGGAAATGGCAGATATTGTACAATTTTCACACAATTTTGTTACAATTTTCATTCATTCATGCGTAGGCTATTAAGTATGAACATGTCCACATGTTTTTCAATGTATACATAACATTACCAATTGGAGTATTGGCACAACATTTTGCATGAAATTTTGCTTTTAACCTAAGAAATTAACCGAAATACAAAACGCATGGCAAGAATTTCATTATTCGTGGTCAAGTTGTTAATGGTGGACAGCAGATAGTCCCAGAGAGTTGTGTTTTCATGAGTAAATTGAAATTAGAGAAGAACACCCCTGCACTAGTGCTTGGTTGACACAATAATGGTATTTCACATTCATTTCAAATGGCCAGCTGGAGAGAATATGAAATTGGTAACTCACATCGTACCAGTTGGACATAGGCTCATAGCCTGTATCAAAACGGCCGAACTTGGCCAGAGGTCTTTGACGGTGCTGTTTCTTCACCCTTGTCAGAGGGACTCTGTAATAGAGAGACAACAAAGTCTGAGAGCATTATATTGTACCATTATATTGTACCTCACTCTGTCTGTACATTGCTACACACACTACAATCTACCACTAGGTAATTAATACAGCCACAGTGCTACTCTATTTGCATTACATTACATTTCTGCATGTAGAAGATGCTTTTGTCCAAAAGCGATTTACATTTGTAAATGAATTACATCAGTACCAGTGTCCCTAGAGTAACTGCCTTACTCAAGCGCACAACGGTGGCAACCGGATTTGAACCACAACATCCTAGCTACTAGCATACCTTAACTGTTACTGTAGGAATGGTAGACAGAGTTACTGACCTGACCATGCACTCAGAGAGTGCCAGCAAGGCACACAGCAATGATCTTACAGCAATATTGAAACTTTAAGATTTAAAGGAATATTCCACCTCTTTTTAGCATACCTTAACTGCTACTGTAGAAATGGCAGACAAAGTTACTGACCTGACCATGCACTCAGAGAGTGCCAGCAAGCAACACAGGATAATGGCAGCCTTCATGGTCGTTGTTCAGCTCAAAACCTTCACCAGCAGCTGATGGTTCAGTGAAATCTGTTTCTCTTTTTATACGCGAGATCAGTTGGACTTTTTCAAAATTGGTCTGATAAAGAAATCTGAAATCTTATCATGTGTCTGATAGAACATGGCAAAACCCCGTTGTGTCCTTCTACAATGTCAGTCATTTCATCACTCTTACAATACTGCCTATTACCTACTGCATGTTAAACTTTTATGTAATGGCCCAGGAAAAACAAATATTGTAGGCCTACTGAATACAGTTACACGCGTGTGCACACCATCAACTAAACAAAATCCTCCATAGAAAGCCTCAAAAATAAGGGTATGGTGTCATTGACTCCTTATTTTGGTGTTTAGACCTGAAACTCATGTTCAAGTTTTATTCATAAGCCTATGACTAAAACAAGTTTAAAAATAAATGATACATACATATACAAGACTGATATTCAAATCAAGACATACTGTACATATGAGAGCTGGGGTGAGGTGAGGTGATAATCTTAAAGGGCAACTTCAGTCAATTTCAACTAGAGCTCTATAAGCTACTCGACTAGCCAATAGGCTACTGAAGATGCCAGACATTTTGATCCTACCATATTGGCTACCTTGAACAGAGAATCTGCATTTGAGATTGACCCATGGGAGTAGATTTTTTAAACTGTGTTTTTAACATGTTAACATGCTCCAAATGTCACCACAAAAAGTATTAAACACCTTACCAAACACCTTACGACATAGCACTGTAGTGTGTATGACTATAAATGAGTAAATATGTGGTTAAAACATGTGTGTATAGTTTTAGACCTAACACTGTCAAGGGTGGTATAGTGAGATAAGATATGGTAGCAGTCTTGGTCCCCTTTGTCATCAATATCAGTTCAAAGACTTACTAGTTTGTGTGAAAAAAGGTTCAGTACAATTGAAAATAATGTTTTTTTTGTTGTTGTTTTTGTTTTACAATAATGATCTTACAGAAATAAGGACACGCTAAGACTACACTGGAAAAAAAAATGCAATGTTTCTGTGAGAGTGAAGAAATCAGTGACATTGTAGGCTAGGTCACTCGATCAAACTCACTTACATTTTCCATGACCTATCACACGAACTCATGATAAGAATTCAGAATTCCATATCAGTGATTTAAAATAGCACACATGCCGTGGTCCTCATGCATATAAAAGATTGCTAAAGTCTTAGTCGCCACTCAGGTGCCGGTGAAGTTGTTTTTGATCACAGCAACCATGAAGGCTACCTTTATCCTCTTTGCCTTGTTAGCACTTTCTGAGTGTGTGGTCAGATCATTATCAAAATCAGAATGTGTAGTGTAGCAGTTGCATTCAGTGTGTCCAAAGATGTGTAAGTTTATTACACGGCTCTTTATAATGTTGTCGAATGCTCCATTCACTTCAATGGACTCTCCAACGTTCTACCGGTCTGATAAGTAAGGGATAACGGCCGGATAATGGCGGATGCTAGATTCCACCTCGCCAATTATAAATGAATAACTGGACACTTCGGAGGTCGTTATCCCGCTTATCTCCCGTATCTATCTATCTCTCGTAAATTTGAAGAAGCTTATACAACGTAAAAGAAATATGCAACTCAAATTTAAAAGAAACCTGTTCGGTTTGGGTACTACTTTCAGTTGAAAGTAGATCTACAAGGCTGCTTATAGTTGTTATAGTTACCATTCTGAGAGGCATTCATATGGAACGGTAATCAGTTATTAGATTAGTTATTTTTTGGAACTACTTCCAAAGTAGCCAGTTATCAGGAAATAATGGCCACCTAGCAGCCAATCAGAGAAGAGAATGACGTTCTGAAGGGAGACAACTCGCTATATTTCTCGTGGTTGTGTCTTCCTTTAATGAAACCATTGCCGGTTAACATGGTAACAGTCCGATGGTTCTAGATTCCACCTCGCCAATTATAAATGAATAACTGGACACCTCGTCGGCCGTTATCCCTTACTTATTCATTGATAGGCCTACCAATTCTTCCGCCAAAAAATATATTTCCTCTTACTGAATGGTTGCCAAGTCAAAGTCCAAGTCTGCTTTATTGTCACTTTCGGCGATACAGAGAATGAAATTCCATGCTCCGTATTCTCCCTTCAACATAATCCTAAGAAAGCACTAGACAATATACATACATATGCATATATACACATACATATATGTACATACATACTGTACATACATGATCCCACACACACACACACACACACACACACACACACACACACACACACACACACACACACACAGAACATTCAAAGACATACAATAAACATGGAGTATAATGCAAATGAGCAAATAGAGTGTAGTTAATAAATAAATAAATAAATAAATAAATACTTGTATTGAAGTCTAGGGTAAGGGGTCGAGTGCCCTGACAGCCTGATGGTAAAAGCGCTACTCCGGGGGCACCCAGCTAGTAGGGGTAAGCACTAAACAGTTGAACAGTGTCTAACAGTGTAACAGTGGCTATTTTAACAATTGAGGCTTTTAATCAAACTAACATTGTCTGTAGAGGCAGAACCAAGAAACAAATTAAAAAGCCATAAAAAGTGTTTGCTTTTTTGTTTTTTTTTCATAATGTGATCCTTTAAGAATGCTGGAAAACCATTAGAGATTGATAGATTACTGGGTTATGATACTGTTGTTGTGATTGTTACGCCCCGGCTTGGCTGGCTGCGTAAACGCCCGTCTTCGTCTTTGCTTGTATGCATTGGCTATGGGTTGCTTTCTGTCTGTATGTCTGTTTGTTTGTCCCCAGGCCTACAGGTGGAGCCGTGACCTGGCCATGTTCTTGTTGTTGGCCAAATTGGGAGGTCTTTAAAAGAGGACTTCCTGTTTCCTCTCTCTCTCTCATTCTGCTCTGGCCGTGGGTCCATGCGGCTGGCTGCAGCCCTGCTCCTGCATTACACCTTTTCTTACACCACACTCCATTTACTGATGTACACCACATTTTTGGTTAACTACATTTACTGATATGTCTTATTTACTTTAATAAACACTCTTTATTTACTATTTTAAGTCGGTGTGGTCTCCCCTTCATGTCTTGGCCATCATACGAGGCTGGTGGTCCTGACATGATGCAAAAAAGAGTTTACAGAAGGCCTATAAAGAAATGAATAAATATTTGGAAAACTCTTTTCACCTGGGTCGCTCTGCATCATAGATTGATTACTATAAGTCTTTTTTAACAGGAAATGCCTGAATTTATTTTAATGTTTGATATGGGCTAATTCACTGGGAGATTATGTTTAACTCTAAACCATGTGCTTAACACGCCAAAGCTGACTCTGCAAACCAAAGCTAACTTATGTAGTAACTGGTAGTACACTTCAAATAATGAATAGGTTTGTAAACCCACACACATGTGAGACCAAATGAGATATACAGAAATAACGTAATGAAAAGTATTTTCTAAGAATGTATGCTATTGTGGCATCTAGTGGCCATGTCAGGTAATGACCAGAAAAAGAAAAAAGAAATCCTGAAATTTAAAGGGAAGTTTGGTTTTTAACATGTTTAGCCCCTTTTCTGGAGTGTCTAGGATGAAATAGAATCATCAACACCAAAATTTTGATGATTGCTCCTGTCTCTGATATTTGGCTCATTTAGAATCCCCTCTTTTCTGCTTCAGAATGACTTCCTTTGTGCATGTCCTTAAAATGTCCTTAAAACAACCTTAAACCTTTATTTTAAAACTTGTGCTGCTCACCAAGTGTTTAGTGGTGTCCATTGATGTTCCGAAACAATTATGGTAGCAAAGTGCAGTTTCTGTCAAGTTTTATATGGTATTTTGAACATTCTGGAACTATTTTTTCGGCATAGCAATACCAACTAGCACAACAAGAAGACAAATAAAGCAGGATAGGAACTGTATTTCGCTATGATAATTGTTGTGGAACATCAACGAACCCCACTAACCACTTGGTGAGCTGCACATGTTTTAAAATAAAGGTTTAAGGTTCTTTTAAGGCCATTATCGGACATGCACAAAGCAAGCTATTCTGAAGCAAAAAAGGGAGGATTCTAAATGAGCCAAATATCAGAGACAGGAGCAGTTGTCAAAATTTTGGTGTTGATGATTCTATTTCATCCTAGACACTCCAGAAAAGGGGCTAAACATGTTAAAAACCAAACTTCCCCTTTAAGTTTGCTGGCATACTCACCTCTTCTCACTTTTTGCAAGGAAGCCTCACTGTCTCCATGGCCTCTTTTCTCACAGATTGAGCCCTGCATAACATAAGGTAAAAGGAAGAACCTATTTCTCATACTGATTTCTCTGAAAAAACTTGAATTGAAACAATTTGAAGAATTGCTGACACCCATCATGACTTAATGCTGTAAGCCAGTACACTGATATTAGAAAGTCAGTGGGGCAACTTCAGTGGATGATGTGACAGAATTAAGCACACATTTGTGTACTTCTACAGCTAAACACAATTCATTCACTTCAGTTTCCAAGCAAAGGCTACAGGGTCACAGCCTGATTTGACCATCGGCTTTCACATCATTTCACTATATGCAGAGCGTCTGGAACATCTCCTTTGGCAGTCCTTCCTTTCTAAAGGGTACTATGTGCTATGCAATGTTTTGAAAATTTTGCTACAGTTTGATAAAATGTATTAAAATATTATTATATACGTATAAAAATATATATATATTTGAACTTGACTCGAGGTTGGTGATACTCGGGAACAATACTGTGGCTTCAGTTTCTCACTCTGTTTGTTGAACTGGGCCCCACAAATCAGTGTCGGAGGAAACAAAACTGCATTATGTATAGTCTTCCTGCGCCATAATCTTTGCTTTGACCTCTGAACACACACACACACACACACACACACACACACACACACACACACACACACACACACACACACACACACACACACACACACACACAGAGAAATTCTATATACCGGTATACACTTCGGCTTAGCAATAACAATCTTGTAAAGGAAATTACCGGTAATATTAAACTTAAGTTAGATAGAGAAGTTATCTCAAGTTATCTTATCTTAAAATTAACTTAACTTAGACTTTTCTCTGATTTTGTGGCAGGTCATTATACAGTATATTCAACCACATAAGCATCAAGTGCTGACTAGGTTTAAAAGTATAATCCGGAGTGAATCAACACGTAGCCCTGGTGTTTTATACTACTAAGCGCTACTGAGAGCCATGAATTGAATTTAATTGAATTGAATGTGTTTCTTGGGTCTATACTGCCTCTACACAGACTTTAAGTTGGATAAGATTGTTAAAATAGACAATTTACACTGTTAATAACTGTTCAGCTGATGTGTGCTTAAACCACCTGCATAGAATTGTCCTAACTATGTCACAGGGTAAGTTGGATGGGGTCCCACAACATTGGCAGCCATGTAAGCAGCTGAGGGCAATGAGAATGGATAATTACAAAAAGAGAAGTTGGCAGGCACTTTGCAGCTGAGAACAATGAAAATGATCAATTGACTAATTAGGGGTGGTCTGTCATAGGCTACAGGGGAAATACTCAATGTGTTGGCTGCAGGTGTTTAGTTACCTGGTGCACCCCCCATGAGAAACAACCCGTTCAGAACATCAGAGCTAAAAAGTTAGCTTGGAAAAAGCGCAATATGGGACCTTTAATGTTAGCTGCCGTTTTGCTATCTCAGGCTGCCTTGCATGAAATCTAGTGATTGAGATGGCTATCAATAGCGCTTGGCACTATAAAACAATAGGACTACGTATTCACGCCGGATTTTTCCTTAAATGTAGGCTAGTTGCTGCTGACCTCATGCTGACATGTTTCAAACAGGGTGTAGGGCCTATAATCAGGGGCGGACTGGGACAAAAAAATCGGCCCTGGAATTTCGAACAAGACCAGCCCACCATTCTGGTCAGACCATTAGAAAATAAGCCTATGATTACAATTACAGTGAGAATGTCAGGGCTGTCGGCCCAAATAGTGTGTTGGCCCACCGGGCATTTGCCCTGTGTGCCATATTGCCAGTCCACCCCTGCCTATAATGATGGGGTGGGGCAAGGATCTCCATAGTAACACTCAAACTACACATGATTGTTTTATTTCAGTTTGCTCAGAGGTCTTTTTTTTTTTTTTTTAAAAAAAGACCTGAGAGTTGGAAACTGAAAGTAAGATCTGAGGTTACATTGACTCAATGTAAAGTGTTTCACGTTCGCGTTAGGTCCATGCTGTTCAAAATTCTTTCATTTCATGCGAAATATATTGCTGTTAGAAGGCTCGTGCAGCAGGGCTATGCTTACACTTACTCCGGACTTATACTTTAACTGTGTATCTGTTAATAAGCCTACATTGTTGTCATGAAATGTGTGCTTTTACAAAAAGAAGCACACTTACAGTAATACTTCATTTGTGGGTTTAAAAAAAATATATTCCTGGTTTCTTCCTGGTCTAACCTGGTAACATGCATTCTGAATGAAACCAGCCCAAAACTGTGTGTAGTCAGGGTCCCTCACAGAAGGTGAGTGGGAATTTATCAGCAACTCAAACAACCACAGTTCTGTAACCCAATGAAATAAGTGTATGAATGATCACCAGCAGACCTGTATGTTCATATCCAGGGGGAGAAAGCACTTTGATTTGAAGATTATGGCATGCTCTTAGTACAATGTCATTTCTTCACTCTTACAGTAGGCTACTACCTGCTACCTACTGCATGTTCAGATAATAGTTGAGGGGTGCCAACTGTCTTGACAGTGAAAAAAAAAAAAAAAACAGTTATCTCTGCTGCTTTGAAGGGGTCGTATTACACATTTTTAAAGCTAACTTTTATTGGCGTAGGATCATGAACTTGCTCAGTGTGCTCATAGCCGGACCGTTCTCACCACACTTGGGTCTAGAACCTACCACTCCATCAACTACAACACTTGCTCTCCTATTAGCAATGCCACTCCCAGTAGGTATTTACTTGTATTGTGTTGTAGCTTGATTGTTATCCCTCATTTGTAAGTCGCTTTGGATAAGAGCGTCTGCTAAATGCATAATGTAAATGTAAACGCTGGGAGGAGCACATAGTGCCTCAGAGAGCTCTGCAGGTGCTGTATAGCACCAGGTATACAACTCTGTCTTCTCCCACTGTGGGATGAGTATAAGTATGAATTAGGCTTTAGGCCTAACTCTGTCAATGGTGGTGAGGTGAGATATGGTAGTGGTCTTGGTCCCCTTTGCTTTGCCATTAATATCAGTTCAAAGGTTTAGTACAATTGAAAACAATGTTTTTTTTTTTGCAATAATGATCTTACAGCAATATTGAAACTTATTGAAAGATTTAAGACTAAACTTAGAAAGATTTAAGACTACACTGGAAAAAAAAAAATATATATACAGTATATATATAATATTGTGTCTGTGAGAGAGTGAAGAAATCAGTGACATTGTAGGACGCTCATACTCACTTAGGTTTCCCAGTTCCTATCACACGAACTCATGATAAGAATTCAGAATTCCATATCAGTGATTTAAAATGGCACGCTCAACATACAGAGGTCCTCATGAAAAAAAAAGACAGGTTCTGCTTTAGCCTTACTCAGCTGCCGGTGAAGTCTTTGATCACAGCAACCATGAAGGCTGCCATTATCTTGTTTGCTTTACTTTCTGAGTGCGTGGTCAGATCATTATTAAATTCAAAATATGTGGAGTGTAGCAGTCGTATTCAGTGTGTCCAAAGATGTCTATTTATGATACGATACTTTTTCGCTGAAATTCTTTATGCATTCCTGAGCAAGACTCGTTTAAGACAAAGTCATACACATAACATCAAAAGACTATTGCACATGTGCTATGCATATGGCGCACAGAGATGTATAGTAACTAAGTAGAAGTACTTAAGTAGCCTACTTAAATACTAAAATGCCGTATCTGTACTTTACTGGAGTATTATTTTTTCTCCTACTTCCACTTTTACTTCACTAAATTTTTTTGATGAATTTAATACTTCTACTCCATTACATTTTAGATGTGCTGATTAGTTACTCGTTACTTTTATAAAATAAATTTTACAAATCATACCACATCCACTGATAGTCTATCAATGCGAGACCAGACCATCACCAGGTTTTCATTGTCATTATCGGGCGATTGAAGCGGTATAAGAGACATCAAGCTCCCCTTCGATCTTTCGCAGCACTGAATGAATGCAGTGAATTGGGAACGATTAGCAAGGGTCAGACTACTGCTCCAGTTCGAGATGGAAGAAACACACCAAGTTCTTCAACTTCAAATGATTGTAGTGACGGGAATGGTGGTGACCATCCCTGGCCCTACTTAGAGTCCATGGCCAAACAGACTATTTCAGCCAAATAAATGTAAAACAGTAATATTCAAACTTTTGACTGCTTTCTTTAATATACACAGTACTTCTACTTTTACTTTCAGTACTTGAGTAACAATTTTTACTTTTACTTGCAATACTTAAGTACCAAACATTTTGAATACTTTAGTACTTCCACTTAAGTATGGTGTTTAAAGAACACTTTTACTTCCACTCAAGTCATTTTTTGATATGGTACATTTACTTCCACTCCACTCCTCTTCTCCAGTACTTTATACAACTCTGATGGCGCATAAACACCAATAGACATAAACAAAAACTTGGGGCCTGGGACTAGTAGCCCACGGTCACAGATAAAGGTAGACATAGGACACAGGCCTATGTACAGACATACATACAGACATACCTGCATACTGCACATAAACATACTACATACAACCCACATAACTTGAAGATATTACCATCATGGAGTGATGGCACTACACATACAGTCTTAAGACTGATTCAACAGAAGCTGTGCCGAAACGCGTGGGTGGTTGCTCGCTCACAATTGTTTTTAACTTTTTCTATATGAAATAGCCATGTAAATAAAGGCTTTTTACATTTTTCACTGATGAAGAGTGCCTTGGATCTTTTCTTTTTTCAAGAAATATTATTAGACAGAGCCGTATAGAGATATGTCTCTACATACGGCTCTGTTATTAGAGGTATTCTAGCGCCACCTGGTGTTCACAACACACAGAGCTCTCATATTTGTCGATTGGAGAAAATTTCTCATATGGACAAACAGTAGAGAGCAAAAGCAACTTTCCTAATTACTGCAACTCATACAAAACAAAAAGGTAGAGGAGAATAGACTGTAATTGGTAGACTATATGGCTGATTTGGGGGCATGTTGCTTGCGCAGAAGGGGGCATGTTGCTTACGTGTGGCAATAGTGGAAGACTTCTCTGAAGGGGGAGAAAGCACTTTGATTTGAAGATTATGGCATGCTCCTAATCCATAGACATGTTCAAACTTCTTTGGTTTGGGTGCGTGGTTTTGGTTTCAAGGTGGTAAAAATTTTCAAAAAGAGAAGATTTTTCTAAGGCTTTCTTATTTTTTAATGTCTTTATTCAAAATGAAATGTCCTACATAAACTAGTTATAAAAGCTCACACATAGTAGCAGTGAATGATCCAAGACCTGATATCCTGATGTCAAAAGACCATGTTATTCGATTAGGCAACAGTACCAGTAATTAATTTCCTTTGTCTATTAATGTTGTCACACTGAAAACAAACAGTTGACAGGACTGCAATGATCAGCTTGGAACAACAAACTAAAAGTCCTTAGAAATTCTAGTTGAGGAAATGTAAAAATAGTGGAGGAAAGTACATTTCCCATTGAAATGAATGGGATTCGGGTGGATTTTGGAGGAAAATGTACACTACTAGTACATTTTGTCCTGAAGCATGAAGTGGAAACTAATGTCACCATATATCCCATACATTTTCTGAAAGAAAACACACTCAGGACATTATATAGCATGGTATGGTTTGACATTGAGGTATGCCCCACCCTCCTCTTTACAATAACTCCCAAAATTAAGAAATCTGGCATTTGCAAAATGGGCAATCTTGTTGGTGACATTTAGGCCAGTGGATGCCTATGTGGCTATATGGAATGTATTTAGAAAGTAATAAATCTTGAAAAGTATACTTTTTTGAAAGCAGACGGCTTCAGGATCTCAGTAAACATTTTAGACAGGTTCCACCCCCTCCTCCCCTTGATACCCATTTATAGTTCAGCTAGTATTGGTGATTTTGGTACAGCCAAAGCATTTAGACCTGAGGCATTAAGAGAAAACTGAGAGAAAAAGATAAAATGATTTTTTAAACATATTTCCTCAAATATGATTCCTTAGGACTTTTATTATGTTGTTCTAGACACCTCAAAGAAATCATCTAAACTGAAAAAAAATCTTTTACAATTACTCCTGTTTTTGACCCCTGAATGGGCTATTTTGCCTGGATGTGTATTACAAAGTAAAACCAAACTGTTATTGCTTTGATTGCATTTAATCAACAGTTTACTGTACCGATACAGAGATATGCATCATGTGGACAACTACAGACACAGATGTAAACAGCCTAATATGTGTTCTTTCAGCATGAATTACATTTGTGATTTCAGTTGGTCACAGAGATTTCTGAGAAAAGATGATTACAGCTACAAGTTGTATGGTTATGTCAGAGCCAAAGTCTGCTGTTCTATGCAGCCTTAGCCAGGCCAACTTGGTTGTTGCCCATGTCAAAGATGGAATAGTACTCCCTCATGAAGACATCACCCAGAACCCAGTTGGTGCCAAATGGCACAGGCTCAAATTTTGTGCTGCAGTCGACAAAGAGGTTCTGCAAATGAGGAGAAATGAAAATCATTCAAATCAGTTTCCTTCAGACCTAGCCTAGCAGTCATAGTAAATAAAGGCGTTTGTATTCCACTAGGGCTTACCTCATTGATATAGGCAGAGGGAGGCAGGGGGAAAGCGTTTCCATTGATGTTGAAAACAATATCAGGCAGGCTTCCAGTGCCCATGCAAAAGAAACTGGACTATGACCAGACAGAAAAATTAAAAGATTTTTGGTGGTGCAACAATCAAATATTAGGTGGTCGTAATATTTTATAAAAATGAATAGAAACATCTACACAGTTCATCATATTAGAAATGCCTTGTAGGGGGTTTGATACAAACAATTTACCAGACATTTTCTGCAACAATTTCACAGGGCTCAAGCTCCTTATTATACTTACACCACCAACTGCGTTGTTGAGGTTTGTAAGGTCACCAGAAGGCATGGCAATATATGAAGTGCCGCTATCCACTATTGCCTGACATCCACCGTTGCAAGCAACAACGCGGCCATTGACGGTTACACTGCAATCAGAAACACACTTACTTACACAAAATAATGGCATCATTTCAGAACCAGTGGCTAGTAAGCCACTCACCACTGTTGGTGACCACTGACATTAGTTCAACAAATTGCATGGATACAGTACCTGTCCATATTGATCTGATAGTAGGTCTCAGCAGACAGGGGAATCCAGGCAATGCTGCCGGTGAAGTAGTTGGGAACATAGCCACCAAGGATCAGCTCATTGCCAGAATCAGAGTCGCTGTGAAGAAAACACACACACACACACACACACACACACACACACACAAAGCATGTTAAAAACACACATGCACTGTATTCTCCCAGGTGTTTAAGTCGAAAAAAGCGCTTACCTCTGTGTGTTTCAGCCTGCACCAGGCCTTTTTTTGGACTAATGGTCTTAATGAATAAACAATTAGCCCTATAGGACCGTTTCCCCCACAGTATACCCACCAAATCCAATTACACTGCTTCCGCCAAGTCCATTATTTCCCTATCGAGCCACCTTGAAGGACATTATCCCGATTCCGCGTATCACCTGGTTGCAACTTATGCATATAGACAATAAGCACTTGTTTAAAGCATAAAAGAAACATAAAGTTCCGTTTTGATATAAGCTAACCTGTACAGTAGAGGTGCTATTTTCGTGTGACAGTATCCGCAACTCTCCTTAGTGTTGTTTTAGTTACCTTCAGAACCTGTTACGTTTCCGACAGGAAGGACGGAATGACCGAAATGCAACACAGCTAAAAATACAACGATAAAAGGTGTACGTATTACTTCGTTGATTTGAGTGACACTTATCTACGACACTGCACCCGACTTCATGAATCCGGATGTGCGTGAGGACCAAGGATTTTACGGGTGTCCTGCTATAAATAACAGACACCCCTTTCAGTAAGTATTTCATTGATATAGGTGATATAGGCCTACATGCTTTCAACCATTCGCTGCAGCACTCGGCAGCTACAGAATCACTGTTTGAGTTTGTTGACAGGCTGGTACCTTAGGTAGAGAGAAAAAGTGTCTCCCACTAGGCCCTGCTGGACCATGTTGACAAAGACAGGCTGAGCTCCAGAGTTAGCGAGGCTTTGATAGGCCAGGCCGAAGATGCCATCATATTCCTGCGAGGCTTCAAAGGCAGCCTCTGTTTCACTCAGCCCAAAGATCTGGTTAGGTACCTGGATACCTCCAATCTAGCAAAGATAAATTATACACTGATTTTCGTTACAGGCTTTATTTTAAATGTCAGGAATTTAAAATACATGTAATTAGTTTACTCTGGCAATTCATGGAAACTTCATTTCTTTCTGGATATATTTAGGGACTCATAATTCACAACACTCACAGTGACGGTGTCATAAGCCAGGAATCCAGTCATACTGCCAGTTCCATATGTGATCTTCAGAGACTGGCCAGTTTGCTTGTAGGTTGAGGACTGGCTGGGGTTGAATTTGTTATGGTTGTCTAGAAGAGAACAATTATTTAATGTTTTAAGAATTTCCTTGCTCAGTACAGAGACTCATTTGTTAAGTGTCTTATCAGAACTTTTGATGTGCTGAAAGGATTAACCAGAGTTGACTATATTTCATATAGAATCAAAATATAGGATCAATTTGTAGCATCATAAAAGGAGACCTGACTGAAGTTCATGCAAGCGCAGACCTAAATGGTGAAATGACAGAAGTAGGCATATAACCCGATTAGGTTTCGTTTTCATATGCCCGCTTCTGTTACTGTTAGCTGCCATTCAGTCATTCTCATAGTTATTGACAGCACTTAGCAATGTGAGACACCAGGGCTACGGGTTGATTCATTCAAATTACTTTAAAATTGAAATGATCAGCACTATACCTGGTCCTCTGTGACAGTATATAAAACATATTTGACATGTTCAGAAATCAGAAAACAAGATACAGTATTTGTAATGTAGTTGTTGATAATGGAGTTGTTGTTTTTCCGCAGCAGGTTTACTACATGTGAGCCCCATACATACTGCATGCAGTGCTGCTGCAGTAGACAGACGGCACCCAGAGGTTGGAGGAGCCAGTGTCAAACTGCACTTTGAAGGACTGAGGAGGGGTACCAATGGAGATCACTCCAATGTAGGCCAGCTGCAGGGAGGAAATGACCGTTTGTACAATTACATTTTCATTCATGCATGCACAAAGGGGGTATTAAGCAGGCCTATAGAACATATGAAGAGTTCAGATGCAAAACCCCCTAACTCCACTTGACCACTTTTTGAGAAAAAGGCCATTTTTTATCAGGCGTTTACAGTGTTTTGATTGTAAACAGATATTTTAGACACGGCGGGGAGTAGGTTTTATTTAATTTTTTTCACAAAAACTTTCATTTACATATTCTAGATTTATACAGGATTCACATAATATCATTAACTCAGTTTTCACAAACATGGTGTTTAGGGGGTTTTGCATCTGAACTCTTCATATCCACGCGTTTTTCAATATCCATTTCCAATTGGGGTATTGGCATAACATTTTTGATTTAATGAGATTTTGCTTTAAATCTAAGAAGTTAACCAAAATACAAAACGCATGGCAATAATTTCATGCACATTATTCATGATTCATGATCAAATGGTAAAGGTGGACAGGAGATAGTCTCAGAGAGTTGTGTCTTCATGAGTAAATTGAAATTAGATAAGATCGCCCCGGCTCTGGTAGTGCTTGGTTCGCTATATCACCAGGGGAACGTCAAGGGACATCAATGCTAGATGGCAAGTGGTTGTACTACTGTTATGTTAACACAATAATGGGATTTCACATTCATTTCTAATGGTGAGCTGGTGGGCAGATGAAATTGGTAACTCACATCATTGTCATTGGACAAAGGCTCAACACCTGTAGCAAAACTTCCGAACTTGGCCAGAGGTCTTTGACGGTGTTTCTTCACCCTGGTTAGAGGGACTCTGTAATAGAGAAAGACAACAGAGTCTGAGAGACTAATATTATACCTCACCCTGTCTGTACATTGCTACACACACTACAATCTACCACTAGGTAATTAATACAGCCACAGTGGTATGCTACTCTATTTGCATTACATTTCTGCATGTAGAAGATGCTTTTGTCCAAAGCGATTTACATTTGTAAATGAATTACATCAGTGCCAGTGTCCCTACAACTGACAGTCTGAGAGCATTATATTGTACCTCACCCTGTCTGTACATTGCTACACATACTACAATCTACCACTAGGTAATCAATATAGACATTGTGTGGGACTCATACTTTCTTTTGTACAAAGTAAGCGACTTACATTTGCTAATGAATGACATAAGTGCCAGTGTCCCCTAGAGTAACTTAGGTTAAGTGCTGTGTTCAAATGCACAGCGGTGGCAGCCAGGATTTGAACCCACAACTTCCAGGTTACTAGCACGCTAGTCTTCCTTCACCTACAGCCCCGGGGTCTATACAGTAGGAATGGTAGATAGAGTTGCTGACCTGACCATGCACTCAGAGAGTGCCAGCAAGGCACACAGGATAACAGCAGCCTTCATGGTCGTTGTTCTGCTCAAAACTTTCACCAGCAGCTGAGTGAGGATTCAGTTGAACCCTTTTCTCTTTTTATACACAGGATCAGTTTACCTTTTTAATTGCTCTGATAAAGAAATCTGGAATCTTATCGTGTGTCTGATAGAACATGGAAAACATAACATACATAAGTTTTGTCCTTCTACAATGTCAGTGATTTCTTCACTCTTACAGTAATAGCCTACTGTACTTTAAAATAAACTCACACTCACACACACACACACATTCCTCATTACTCCCCGAGGAGACACATCAACTAAACAATCCTCCATAGAAATATATCAGCCTCAAAGAATCTTTGACAAAGAGTTCATATTTTGGTGGTTTGGTCTGAAACATGTTCACATCATACATAATACCGACTTGAATAAAGCCAGCACTCAACCGTTGTGTTTGACTTCTTTAAACGCCTCACAGACGTTTCGGGCTAGCGCCCTTCCTCACACTTCCACGTCATACATAATCATATGTAGGAAAAAAATAATTGTCCTAATATCAGCATAAGAGAATAACAATGTGATGTAAGTTGTATACCTTGAGAAACCCTAACAACCAAGCAGACCAGTGAGCATTTGTAGCAGTAAATGCTGAGAGCCACACAGATGGTTAATGGATACTTGTGCAGCTTAGGTCAAAGATCAGTGGACAAACCAGTCCAGCAGTGGTATGGAAAAAGACCAGGCCACTAGGGTCTGCAAGTTGTTTGACAATGAATGATAAGTGGAACCTGTAGGTGGTTTGTATCCAAGACGATGACTAGGCTGTGGTTGGTTGTGATTAGGCATGACTTGGGTCTAAATACAGTATGTTCCTTTATCACCCGGTGGAATGGAATACTGGTCTGGGATTGGCTGTCAAGGTGTCCATTATGTAACTGATAACAGGCGTCCGAGATGTCCTTGAGTATCGACATCCTGAACGACTGAAGGTAATCACACCCGACGACGAGCCGAATTGCTGTTTCTACGCAAGTCCATTACATTCCATTATACAAGATTCATCGAAGGTCGTTTGCCGCTTATCACCCTTTGCAATACAACGTATAGATGGTAAGCAAGTATAGACTAAAGAATCACGAAGTCCTACACTAACTACTGTTTGTTAGAGTATATGCTGGATGAAAGGATATGCTAGGCTGCATACTATAAATGATGATATGACACTAGTGAGACTAAATACAATGCCTTAGATTACGTATTGGAAACTACACACTATGACAACAACATGACTACTAGTATTATTACGTCTGGTGATAAGTTCTTACATGACAGGACCACTAATGAACTTAATACATAGAGCAATAATTGATAATAATCACTTAGTGCAAGCAGCTCTTGGTCTCGCCGTCGGGCATGTTCATTGCCTTCGCGTCCGATCCGATCTATGTCTTCTGATATCGGGACACCTGGCAGCCGTTATCCTTACCTGGTGCTTCATGTCAGCGTCGTGAATAAAGAATAAAGGCACCATGGGATCAGTAAGGTGTGGTCTATTAACTAAAACAAGTGTCAGAAATGCATTGTGCACATCCTGAATGGCTGGCAGGAATCACACCCGAGTGTCTAGATTTTTTTTTTTAACAATTAAAAAACAGAACATTAGAAAAGATTAAACAAGGGTTTGTAGCTTTATAGCTCCTTAAAAAAGAGAGATGAAAATAGATGGAATAAGAGTTAGTTTTTATTTGTGACTAGGCATGACCAGAGCCGTATAACTTGGGTCTACATGTTCCTCCGATGCTTCATGTCAACGTTCTGAATAAAGACTATAAGAACCACCAGACAGTTGCCTCACTCATATATTTTTGACCACATAGAACTATGATTAAAACAAGTTTAAAAACTGACACACTGTACAAGACTGACATTCAAATCAAAACATGTCACGAAATATGGAAGTGGGGGTGACATTATTAAGATAAAAACTCCACACTACAATCACTGGAAAAAAGGTGATATATTTACAGTGCAAATATACATAATCTGTTATTAGATAAGAGGATGTGGGGTGCCAACTGCCATGACAGTGCAACAAAAACAGTTCTCTCAGGTACTGTAGCTCCAGTAGTGTACTTCACAGTATGCTAAAAACTTTAACACGGCCCCCTCCAAATGCCCCATCCTTAAAGCAGCTCACTGCCATTGTGCCACTAAAATGCACACAAAACGCCAATGCCAAACACAATTTTATTGAATAAAAGAATATTATTATTTTCTTGAGATTACAGTGTGCGCTTACTTTATTTTGAACTATTTATTTCAGTCCTGCACCATGGCATCAGTAAGGTGTGATCTATTAACTAAAACAAGTGTCAGAAATGCATTGTGCACATCCTGAATGGCTGGCAGGAATCACACCCGTGTTTCTCTCCCTTCATATGACTACAGGCCATTCAATGTAATTTGGAAATGGTTACCAAAAACAAGTCCTCCGAAAGAAAGGATACCTCAAAAAGTAGCAAAAACCTTCACAGTGTTGCTTTCCTAGCTGCTTTCCTTGTTGCAAAAGCTTTAATCATTGCAGGTTTTGGGGGCTGTGGTCTGGGTGAAAGTCTGTCAATTCCTCATTTGCTATTTGTCTACATCCCAACCAAGAGTTCTATATGGCCGAGTGCTGCATGATTTCATGACAACAGATTTTATGGTGGTAGAAATCTAATCAAATCTGATTGAATCAAATTATGACAGATGACAAAGCCACAACGAAAAATGACCTTTACTGTGTTCAACAGCTGTAAGCTAGATAAAGGATATGCTTCGGCCCAACACTATCAACGGTGGTTGGCAAGTGAGATAAGATATGATAGCCTTTAGATTAGATTGGAGAACTACACACAGATGGCTGTTTTGACCATTTGCCATCAATCACTTCAAAGACTTACTACTAGTTTGGGAAGTTTGGGAAAAGAGTTTACAGAAGGCCCATTAAGAAATTAATACATATTTGAAAGAATCACAAGAGTTGGTAAA
>JAODXP020001016.1:7500-10000 GCA_027497455.2 Sardinella longiceps | reverse complement strand
CTAAACACCGCTATAGAGATATATAGACGCACAGTAATGCTGCTAAACACCTCTATAGAGATATATAGACGCACAGTAATGCTGCTAAACACCACTATAGAGATATAGAGACGCACAGTAATGCTGCTAAACACCACTATAGAGATATAGAGACGCACAGTAATGCTGCTAAACACCTCTATAGAGATATAGAGACGCACAGTAATGCTGCTAAACACCACTATAGAGATATAGAGACGCACAGTAATGCTGCTAAACACCTCTATAGAGATATATAGACGCACAGTAATGCTGCTAAACACCTCTATAGAGATATATAGACGTCACAGTAATGCTGCTAAACACCTCTATAGAGATATATAGACGCACAGTAATGCTGCTAAACACCTCTATAGAGATATATAGACGCACAGTAATGCTGCTAAACACCTCTATAGAGATATATAGACGCACAGTAATGCTGCTAAACACCTCTATAGAGATATATAGACGCACAGTAATGCTGCTAAACACCTCTATAGAGATATAGACGCACAGTAATGCTGCTAAACACCACTATAGAGATGCAATTTTACATATAGACGCACAGTGATCGCGGGACGCACTTATGCTTTATATCATAGCGTACCAAGTTTTAGTATACTACTCTTATAGAAACACAATTTAGTTTGCTTCTTAGCTTCATTAGCTTGCTGACTAGCCAAATTCATTCATCACCACAGTAAATGTAGCTAACTTTAGCTTGCTAACTAGCCAACTTCATTCATCACCACAGTAAATTTAGCTAACTTTAGCTTGCTAACTAGCCAAATTCATTCATCACCACAGTAAATGTAGCTAACTTTAGCTTGCTAGACTGAGCTAATCAGACTTGTGATTGAAAATTGCTTCACTTATGACAGGAGCAGAGACGGCTCATGACATTTCTGTTACTGGAATAAACAAATGATGGAAAATTATTTTAGTCTAAACACAAGCAGGCAAACAGGTCATGATTAGACATAACATCTAATATGGGCTTTGTTCAATTTTACTAAGCGGTGTATTATTGTTAAGCAACTGTCTCCACCTTGTCCATTCACCATAATGTTAAATTGGCCTCTGTTATCCCCCACGCTGACTCCACCCTCGCAGTTTGGGGGCGTTAACCGTTTGTATCTATCATTTACTACTCCACTGCAACGGTCTCTCCCAACCAGGGGGCGCCCAAGACGGACGGACAGCAACAGGAGGAGGAGCCTCAGCAGGACCAGCCCACGGGGGAGGAGTTTAATGTATCCAAGGGGGAGGAGTTTAATGTGCGTGGGGACATGCCTCAGACTAGACCTGCCCCCAGGCCAGAGGCCACACCCATGTCGATGGCGGAGATGCAGGTGAAGATGAACCGCATGTCGACGAGTCTGCGTAACGCACGCGCTCAGATCAGCTCTCTGCAGGGCCAGGTGAGCCAGCTCAGCGCTCAGACAGGTGAGGCCCTAGAGGCCGCCGCCGCCCACAACATCAGTGACATCAGCGGCCTGCTCAACCAACTCAGCACCTCCTGCCACACACACTGTGCTGCACACACCGCCCCGCAATGTGAGTATACTTATTGTTTTATACTCTTTATGTCACACATGTTTATTTGTATCGTGTTGCAGTTTGATTGTTATCCCTCTTTTGTAAGTCGCTTTGGATAAAAGCGTCTGCCAAATGCATAAATGTAAAATGTAAATGTATGTGAGTATACTTACTCTTATATACTCTTTATGTCACACATGTGAGTATACTTACTGTTTTATACTCTTTATGTCACACATGTGAGTATACTTACTCTTATATACTCTTTATATCACACATGTGAGTATACTTACTGTTTTATACTCTTTATGTCACACATGTGAGTATACTTACTCTTATATACTCTTTATATCACACATGTGAGTATACTTACTGTTTTATACTCTTTATGTCACACATGTGAGTATACTTACTCTTATATACTCTTTATATCACACATGTGAGTATACTTACTCTTATATACTCTTTATATCACACATGTAAGTATACTTACTCGTATGTGAGTATACTTACTCTATACTCTTTATGTTATAGCGCACTAACTCAAAATAGTACCATCTTTTCCCCCGACATTATCAACAAGAAAATGAACAAGTCTTGTGTGCTTTTTTCCACTGTTGAGAAGTAGGCTAACAATCTCAACATCACAGCTAGCAGCCGAACTTCTCACGGTGGTTAAATGCAATGAGTTTGTAGCTTTTTTCAGAGGTAAAATTGATCAAATTAGACAGAATTTTGTACTGCAACAGTTCGTCCACATCTGAATTGACAAAACCCTGGCAACGGACGAATCCAACACATAGCAACCATTATTAAGGATGTCCGTCAAACATTTGATAAATGGCAACATTCTCCTATGGCATCAGAGCATGGCTTGAAGGCCCTACTGAAAATGAGTGACCAAGCTTCTCTGTTGCCAAGGGCAACTGTACTTCAACAC
>JAODXP020001014.1:0-12500 GCA_027497455.2 Sardinella longiceps | reverse complement strand
TCCCACTCCCGGTCCCTGAAAAAACATTTGGGAAGCAAACAGGTCCGTGGTGCAAAAAAGTTTGGGGACCCCTGCGCTAAATTGTGTGTGTGTGTGTGTGTGTGTGTGTGTGTGTGTGTGTGTGTGTGTGTGTGTGTGTTTTAGCTAAATTGGTGAATCCTGGTTTGTCCATCTTCTTCCAGAACCTTCTCATCTTTTTCAGGTAGGTACAGTCTACACACACACACACACACACACACACACACACACACATGCTCTCATACACACACACACACACGCATTCATACACACACACACACACACACATACACCTTCTCATCTTTTTCAGGTAGGTACAGTCCACACACAAACACACTCATACACTTCCTCTCACACACATACTCACACACATGCTCATACACACACACTTGCATTCATTCACCCCCCCCCCCCCCCCCCCACACACACACACATTCACTCACACACACACACACATTCACTCACACACACACACACACACACACACACACACACTCACTCTCACACACACACACACACACACACACACACACACATTCTCTCTCTCACGCACACACACACACACACATTCTCTCTCTCTCTCTCTCTCACACACACACTCTCTCACGCACACACACACTTACACACACACACACACAAACACACACACATTCTTACACACACACACACTCTCTCACACACACACACACACACAGACTCATAATGTGTGTTTATTTCTTGCAGCACGCTCATCTACAAGTTTGGGCGGACAGAAGACCTGTGGGGATAAGACACACACACACACACACATACAGATGTACACACACACACACACACACACACACACATCCACACACAGACAGACAGATGCACTCACACTTACACAGATGCACGCACGCATGCACACACACACACACACACACACACACATACATACACACACACACACACACACACACACACACACACACACACAGACAGACAGACTCACACTTACACAGATGCACGCACGCACACACACACACACAGATGCACAGACGCAAACACACACATTCTCACACACCTCATTGTTGGTTTTAAATATTTTTCTATTGAATGAATGATTGTACAATACTGTAACTGTCTACTACTGGAACACACACACACACACACACACTCTCTCATTAGCGCGCGCACACACACTCACACACTCTCATTAGCGCGCGCACACACACGCACACACACACACACACTCACTCTCATTAGCGCGCACACACACACACACACACACACACACTCACTCTCATTAGCGCGCACACACACACACACACACACACTCTCATTAGCACGCACACACACACACACACTCACACATACACACACACACACACACACACGGGTTGTCATTCCTGCTGCCAAGAGAGAGCATATTAGAGCTTTAATCGGGCCTTAAAAGTTAGTTAGGCCCGACAGGATTCTGCCCCAACCCATTTGAACCCGAATGAACTCGCTTTTTTCAAAGTCCGAACTCGTTTACAGCCCAAAAGAACTCGTTTTTTTCCAAGCCAGAACCCATTTGAACCCGAATAAACTCGCGTTTTTCAAAGTCCGAACCCGTTTACAGCCCGACAAATTCCACTGCACGCACACAGCTCTCTTTCAAGAATTAGTTGTTAATACATTTTTGTAACAGAATTTATTGGCTGTAGGCTTTAGGCCACTTGGAACAAATAAGTCTTTCTTGACCGTCAGGCCCCGTCGGGTTCGGGCAAAAATCTTAAGCTCTAGAGCACATAGCACACACACACACACACACACACGGCCTCTGTCATTCCTGCTGCTGAGAGAACATAGCACACACACACACACACACACACACACACGGCCTCTGTCATTCCTGCTGCTGAGAGAACATAGCACACACACACACACACACACACACACACACGGCCTCTGTCATTCCTGCTGCTGAGAGAGCATAGCACACACACACACTCACACACACACACACACACACGGCCTCTGTCATTCCTGCTGCTGAGAGAGCATAGCACACACACACACACACACACACACACACACACACACAGTCAGTCAGTCAGAAGGCTCGGGGTCTGTGTTACCGTGGGGAACAAGTGGAACATTCTGGAAGTGACGCACGTCAGGCAGGCCGGCCAATCAGAGACTCTTATCTAAGATCATGGAATACTGACCAATCAGAGGTTCTTATCTAAGATCATGGAACATGGACCTGGGCAACCATTTAATGTACAAACACGTTGTCATGGTGATGTAGCTAGCGTTGTATTTCCTGTGTTTGGGTCCTTCATCTGTGATTGTGCTGTCCATCGTCTGCCTGTTTCATAATATGTGTCCTCCATCATCTTTTTATTTGAATTTGTGCCAAATGATCCCATTGTTTTTATATATGTGCATTTTACTGTAACTCTCTCTCTCTCTCTCTCTCTCTCTCTCTCACTCTCTCTCTCTCACTCACACACACACACACACACACACACACACACACACGCACATTGACAGGTGCATCAAAGTAATTCCACAATTAGAAATGCGCTGTAATTTGTAATTTGTACTATTAAACTTGATTTTAAATGTAAAGAATATTGTGTTTGTGTTTTAAATGGTCATTGGTGGACGTGTTGTGGAATAGATGGGCAGATTGAGAACCTATGTTTTTACATGCCCATCAAATTTATTATATACTATATTATTATTCCAAACTCATATTTAAAAGATAAGCTCTTCAGATACTTCTCAGTTTTAATTGAGAGAATTTGAGTTTTATCGAGAGAACAGCAAAAACTGCAATTCCCAGGGAGCATTCCGCCAAGCTGTGTCATGACGTCATCACGTACAGCTCCCGCGGGCTTGCCAGCGCAGTGGCGGTTCATTTGGATAGTTGTCCGAGTTGCTTATCATTTCATTGTTTAAAACGGCGCACTAAAGAGGTAAGTAAGTCGTTACATCTCCCGTAACTGTTCTAGCGCAACTTTTACCTTTGTGCCAACACCACTTTTAACTTTGTTCTAACACAAGTCCTTATAGCTACCATAGCTGTGTTCTAGCACAACTTTGCTTGCTAAACGGGAGAACGACTGTCTGTCAAGCTTTAAAATGGCAAAACACACGACAACCATCATTACGTTATGCTTCTGTGTCTCTCTGCGCTAATGTTAACTATATCATTAACTATGGCGTTAAATATAACGTTAACTATATCGTTAGCTATGTCGTTAACTATATCGTTAGCCACTTCAGGAATCACTGAGTGAGGCGACGAACGTTAATTTCACAACTTGTGCCTTAAATTAGCTAGTTAACGTTACAGGCCGAAATCACTTCACTTCCCTAATTGCTTGCAATATTGTTAATTACTTTACTTTGGTTTCGCTGCCTTTCAGCAAGTGTCAGCTGGTGTATCCTAATAAAGTTCAGTAACGGAATCATTGATGTCAACACCGGCTGTTAGATTGCATCTCGGCAGGAAAAAGCGAACACACGTTAAGGTCTTTACACACCTAGGGCGATGCGAAAATGCGAGGCGATTTTGCGAAAAAAACGGAGGACGAATTATTCGCAACAATGTATGCACACCGGGAGCGACGCGATTTTTTAACTTTTCGTGTTCTATTTCGCCTGGCGTTTTTCTCAGGTTCGCACACGTCACACCTTTGCCCTGTGTGAATCCTGGACTGAAATGACAGATAACGTTATGGCAAAATTACCTAATGTAGGATATATGTGTTTGTATATGAGGTTGCAACTTGCACATCATTTAAACTTACGAAATATGTTGGCTATTTCAGAAATCTGCGTTCTCATAAGTTGACCTGTTTGTGACAACTTTTTGTGATCGTGGGATAAACGAAATTATTTTCTAAATGGAGAACGTTGGTAGCCTAATCGTTTTCATATGCCTATGACCTGGCAGTTTTTTTCATAGACACCTGTCCATTATACAGATCTACACATGTGACGGGGTGAAACCAAGTTGTTCTTAGCAGTCAATAATGACTTGGTAAAGTGAAACTGGCACTAGAACGCAACAAAAATAATGTTTTTTTTATAAACATGTTTGATTTTTTTTCAGCATGGATCTTGCAAGCCCCTTCATATAGCAGGTCATGTTACGACATAATGATGTAGCCTAACGTTACTTTAGGCTTCACTGCAGTGTCGTTGCGCTCCAGACTAGACCCTAAAACTATACATTGTCAAAGCCTTCAAAGCGACTCTTGCCAATACCATCACATACGGCAACAGAGAAAACCCCTTCTTCTCAGACTTGTTTTGTTACAATGCATTTATGATGACTGAAGAGGGGCTTTATCTCATTTGGCAGAGCCTACTTGATTCAGCCCACTAACGTTATGGCATCGCAACAGGTGTTGAATGTGGACAGCTTTTGCATCCTTTGGGATCCCGACGTCCCAATCATTATTGCATTGTAGGCCAAATGCATGATATTTTAAGCATATGCCTATTCCACATTTTACATGATAACCTAAACAGCTAGTGTTCTAAAACATGCAAAAGCAGGTTGACCATTATCCGAGGCAGAAATAGACCGTTGTTGTATGCCGTGCTGTTGAAATATCAGCATTGCATTTTTTTTTAATTATTCTTTAGCCTAGGCCGTAAGGTTATCTTAATTTGTGGCACCTTATATTGCTCAAAGAATAGTTTATTGAGTCACACTACGGTCCACATTTGCGCATGATCCAGCCGCCGTTCAGTTGGGCATGACCTACATGCATAAGAAAAAGAAAGTTTCATATATTCAAGGGTAGTCCTATAGTAGCCTAGGCTATTTGGTCAAAACAAGGTCTGTTTTACTACGATTGTTGCATGAAGTCCTACCCTACCCTAACATTTTATTTGCATCGATGGGAAGGTTGTAAAGAGCTGATAGCCTACTCGAGCATGCAACCGTGAATATCACAGCTCCAAATCCGAGGAGAGAGACGACAGGCTATGCTGTAACGTTAGGATGGCACAGACATGTTGCGTTGTGCCAAAACTAATAAATATGACTTGACTGTAGGCTAAACACAAGAAGTAGGCTTTTCCTGCTCCTATGACACCAGGAGAATCCTGACGTGACATGAGTTCTACTATGGCCTGATTGGTTTGTGGATTTTGTCGCGTTCGAAAAATCGACCTTGTTGCGAAAAAATAAAAGTGTCGCTTTTTCGCATCGTTTATTCGCGTGCGGTGTGTAAGCTGTCATAGCCAAAACAATGTTTTGAAATTTTGCGAATTATTCGCACGAAAAAAACGCGTAGGTGTGTAAAGGCCTTTAGTCTTCTCAGAGCTAGAAAAGAGCCTGTCAAAAAGTGCTAATAGTGTGAATACAGACAGATTCGATTCCAAAAACATGGGAGACTGTACAAATTGTAAATAAAAACAGAATGCAGTCATGTGAAAGTTTTCATTTTCATCATGTTATTCAGAACACAACGTGGATGACATATCCAATGTTTAAACTGAGGAAATGTTTTATTTTAGGGGAAAAGAAGTTTATTTTCCATTTCTTTGCATCATCTCATCTAGGCCATGTTTACTTCCCTTCCATTGTTTATAACAGCCTGCAAAGTTCTGGGGACTATGGAGACGAGTTGCTCAAGTTTAGGGTGTTGTCCCATTCAGTCTAACCTACCTGCTCCTCTGTCTGAAAAGGTCTTCTTTGTCATGTCTTCCTCTTTATAATACGCCAAATGATTTATATGGGTGAAAGATCTGGACTGTAGGCTGGCCATTTCAGTATGCGGATCCCATATGCAGTATGTGTTCTGGCATAGATTGCAATATGTGTTCTTCTTTGTCCTGTTGGAATATAGGCTAGGTCTTTCCTGAAAGAGACAACGTGTGAATGGGAGCACAGCCTACATGTACAATTTGTTGTTCTTGAACTATAAACCTTTCAGCATTGATGGTGCCTTTCCACATTTGTAAGCTGCCCAAGCTACACACTCTCTTGCAACCCCATACCATCAGACACGTGTGTGTGTGTGTGTGTGTGTGAGAGAGAGAGAGAGAGAGAGAGAGAGAGAGAGAGAGAGAGACTTTCCACATGTGTAAGCTGCCCAGGCCACACACACTAATGCAACCCCATACCATCAGACACGTGTGTGTGAGTGTGTGTGTGTGAGAGAGAGAGAGAGCCTTTCCACATGTGTAAGCTGCCCAAGCTACACACTCATGCTAACCCATACCATCAGAGATGCAGGCTTCTGAACTGAGTGCTGATAACAACTTGGGTTTTCCTTTATCTCTTTAATCCGTATGACAAAAAGAACTTCAAATTTTGATTGGTCTGACCATAGAACAGTTTTCCACTTTGCCACAGTCCATTTTAACTGAGCCCTGGCCCAGAGAAAACACCTGCACTTCTGGATCATGTTTAGGAATGGCTTCTTTTTTGACGTATTGAGTTTTAGCTAGCAACAGCGAATGACACGGTGGATTGTGTTCACCGACAGTGATTTTTAAATCATGTAAGGCGTTCGTGAGTGTAGCAGCACTCAAAGTCCCTTCATTGCTAGCCATTCCAGTGTTAGCATTACCTCTAGCCATGCTCTTCGGGGAGTGTGGTTTTGTGTGGCCAGTCTTCACCTCACGTTTACCTCGAGCATCAGTCATTTCCAGGCAGGCTACGATGCAAAAGTGAGGTTAAACTGATAAAAGTCGAATACGTAACATATGTTGTGCTGTACTTTTCCATTACTTTATTTCCATGACTCCATCTGTGCGCACTAGCGCCTCCCCGACAGTGTTTTCTGGAAGTATTCCTGAGCCCATTTTGATTTTCATGACAGTAATATTCCTGTAATGCAGTGCCACCTAAGGGCCAGAAGATAACAGGCATCCACTATGGTCTTGCGGCCCAGACCCTTACGCACAGAGACCTAAGGACCCGAAAATCACGGGCATCCATGGTCTTGCGGCCCAGACCCTTAAGGTGCCTACACATGAACAGCTTCAAAAAGCTTGTGACGCGCGTTGGGCAACGATTTCTCTATGAAGAAGCGTCAAAAGCTGCTGCTTGGGTCTCGCCGTCGCGTTGTGGCCAGCGTCTGCGTTTTAACGCGGCGCTCAAAGTTCAACATGGTTGAACTTCGACCCTTTGACGCTGACCTTTCAGCGTTGAAGTAGTGTTTTTAGCATAAATAAACTAGCAGGCTATCTCATCTATGTTACAGCTCTCCTAGCCTCTGGTATATGCAGAAATGCAGAATTAACATTTTGGATCAAGCGTCGCGTTAAGGACGAGCTGAGCTTTTCAACGGTGGTCATGTGAAGGCCCCTTTACGCACAGAGATTGTTCCAGATTCTCTGAATCTTTTGGATGAAATTGTGCGCTGTAAGTGCAAGAGATTTGATGAAAATGTGCGTTCATGAGAAGGCATAGTGTGACTGCTTTTTGCGTTCATTTGAGTTTATTTGTGTCTGATTCTATATATATATATTAGGGGTGGAACAGTACAAAAAACTCACAGTTCGGTACGTACCTCGATATGGACCCCACGGTTCGGTACGTTTTCGGTACAGAGCAGAAAAAAAAACATGACCAAAGGCTATCCTCAAAGGCAGCTTTTTATTATTTAAATTTCCAGCTGAGATAGCTGCAACTTTCTGTTAAACAAGTGAACAAGCACCACATTGTCAAACAGTAATTATAGTATAATAGAATAATAATTTATCATCATAATTTATTTTTGAACAATCACCTGGATGCAACCATTATTATTATTGTATTATACTATAATTACAATTACTATTGTTGTTATTATTATTATTATTATTATCAGATGGGGTTTGACAATAGCCTGACATAGCCCGCCCATAATACGAATGTTCATCCGTATCCATGGTCTGGGAACGGTCTTCTGGGGCGTGTTTACATCGGTGGAGAGTCTACCGGCCAATAAGCGAAGCTGATTAGACGAGCTGTATAATCGTTTCAAACCAGAAGTGAATGCCCTCCCACCCGCAGTATAATCGCGTCAGGTTAAAGAACCTCCAGACCATGAATACGGATGAACAGCAGTATTATGGTCGGGCTATGTCAGGCTAGTTTGACAAGGCATTGCAATGACTGTCTGTCTACCTGCAATACTAAAAAATGCCTGCAGGAGGTCGGGTCAATATTGCAATGTAATACTATTGCCCATCCACATACAGTATTTGTGATCAGGTTGAAAAAATATTATACACTGACTATAAATGGTATTTCGTAGTGAGTGCAATTTCTCTCGTTCTCCTATACAAGGCTGGCACTACAGATTCCTTTATACTGCTGCGGGAAGGAGGATTGTAGCGAGGTTCGCGCACATGCAATAGATATCTGAATCCTGCCTCTTCTACTGTGGAATATGGGCGCATAGCAGACAGGGCCGTAGATACCATTGAGGACACCGAGGTCATGACCTAAGTATTTTTTCACAAGTTGATGAAGATTTGATAAGGCCTGAATCAAATCTACCGTTTTTCACATCTAACGTCTTAAAAAAGAATGTTGAACATCGCGAAAGGGCACCTGCCTATTTCTTAAAACAAGACAGAATGTTGTCAAGAAATGGCGAAGGGTGTGCTATTAATAGTATACACTCCAGCAGAGTTTATTTGTGTCTGATTCTGTATATACAGTACAGACCAAAAGTTTGGACACACCCCGTCATTCAATGCGATTCATTTATTTCCAGGACAATTTATATTGTAGATTCTCACTAAAGGCATCAAAATTATCAATGAACACATATGAAATTATGTGCTTAACAAAAAAAGTGTGAGATTATGACAAACTTTTGGACCTGAACCCGATCAAGATGGTTTGGGGTGAGCTGGACCGCAGAGTGAAGGCAAAAGAGCCGATAAGTTCTTAGCATCTCTGGGAATGACTAACTCTTCAAGACAGTTGGTAAACCATTTCAGGTGACTACCTTTTGAAGCCCATCCAAAAAATAAAGAGGACCAAGCAGTTATCAAAACAAAAAAAGGATACTTCCATGAAACAAGAATATAAAACATGTTTTCAGTTATCTCACACTTTTTTTTATTAAGTACATAATGCCACGTGTTCGTTCATACGTTTGTTTATTTTGTAAATTGTCACTGAAGGCAACAGTCATGAAAATAAAGTAAATAATTTAATGGGAAAGTGTGTCCAAACTTTTGGTCTGTACTGTATATATATATATATATATAGGCCTACTCCAGCAGAGTTTATTTGTGTCTGATTCTATATATATATATATATATATATATATATATATACTCTAGCAGAGTTTATTTGTGTCTGATTCTATATATATATGGGCAATTCCACGAAAAAGTAAACCTCACCTTAAAACTTTAAGTCTCACCTACATGGACATACAAATTCTTTCAGAAAACTTCCAATACAAAAAAGTATCGTCTCGATGTAAATATTCAACTGAGGAAGTTTCGAAAGGATATCTGTTTGTTAAAATTTTTACCCTATTCAGCTATAATGTAAGTCTATGGAGGGGCTTAAAATGGGCATAAGTGGGTGATAACACACACAAAGCTGCAATACTATCAGTTATTTTTCATTGTTATATTACTATTTATCTTGTTACAGGTTAAAATCCACCGTTCACAATTGTTTTGTATCGTTTTGGAGGGTTTTTCCAGACGTCACGTCCATAACGTCACATCCATAACGCCATGTCTCCCAATGAAAACCAACTTTTTTTACATTTACATTTGAAATTAAGTCTTTCTCTGTCTTTACTGAGGTGTCCTGTTTGGTATGAATGTAGTAATATTTACATTTCTCTAGAAATTTCACACACTTCACAGCAAAAACTACACTCTCTCAAAAGTTTGTCCGTTTTTCGTCACGTCCATAACGCAAATTGAAAGGCTCATATTCTTATGATGCAAATCATGATATTATTTTTTTCTGTTTGCCTGTATTCAGCCATGGAGTTTGCAGAAGAATATGAAAAAAAATTGTGAAATACTGCTAGGTTTGCAGAGGTTATCTGGCCTTTTGTTCATCAATAATGCACGAAAATGTCACGTCCATAACGCTGGAATTGCCCATATATATATATATATACTCTAGCAGAGTTTATTTGTGTTCTATCTTGATCAGCCATCTTTGATTTCTTACAGATCCTGTGATGTCATCCCCAGTGCAGCTGCACCCAGCTCCAGGGCTGTTCTCTGATTGGGCGGAACACAGTTTGGCCACGCCCCGAAGCAGTGTCAGCTCCGCCCCTCGACACCTAGACTCCTCTTTCTGCTCAGAGTTCAGTCCACTGCCCCCAACACCCCCCGCCAACAGGTAACACACACACACACACACACACTCTCTCTCTCTCACACACACACACACACACACACACACACACACACACACACACACACACAGATTTACCACATGTAACGGAGGCCAGCTAGCTCGGCTAGCCTGGTGGCAGTACGTGTAAATCCTTATCACCCAATTCCATGGGCGCTTCTAACTGCTGCGTCCTACTCCCACGCCGGGAGTTTGTAGCTTGCGGGGTGGCAGGTTTGAGACCCGTGTGCGGTGCGACCGGCTACACACACACACACTCACACAGTCTCTCTCACACACACACACACACACCCCTAGACTCCAACACTCGCGCACACACACACACACACAATCACACCAACGCTCGCCCACCCATACACTCACAGATTTAGCACACACCGTCTGGCCACAGCAATATCATAGTATTCTTCAGTAAGACATATTTATATTGTTTATTATTTATATTAGGCATTATTATTTACATTTAGATTTAGACTTATGGGATCTATTTTTACCATTAAGTCTTGCCTCCCCCTGCTGGCCATGAAGGATTCTGCAGGTTGCAAAGTTTCTTGTTCCCCAAACTCAATGCCAGATGGAGCCACTAGTGGGAATGAGCCACAGAGGCCAAACTTGGCTAAATGCTACCCGTAGATAGAGCAGTTGGAATGGGGTTAAATGCTAGGCTAGGCTAAATGCTACCCGTGGATAGAGCAGTTGGAATGGGGCTAAATGCTAGGCTAAGCTAAATGCTACCCGTGGATAGAGCAGTTGGAATGGGGCTAAATGCTAGGCTAGGCTAAATGCTACCTGTGGATAGAGCAGTTGGAATGGGGCTAAATGCTAGGCTAGGCTAAATGCTAGCCGTGGATAGAGCAGTTGGAATGGGCTAAATGCTAGGCTAGGCTAAATGCTAGCCGTGGATAGAGCAGTTGGAATGGGGCTAAATGCTAGGCTAGGCTAAATGCTACATGTGGATAGAGCAGTGGGAATGGGGCAAATAGGCCAAACTAGGCTAAATGCTACCTGTGGATAGAGCAGTTGGAATGGGCTAAATGCTAGGCTAGGCTAAATGCTAGCCGTGGATAGAGCAGTTGGAATGGGGCTAAATGCTAGGCTAGGCTAAATGCTACCTGTGGATAGAGCAGTGCAGCAGTGAGAATGAGATATTGAAGATATCTATGAGATATATGTAAGGCAGTGATGTTTCTTTTAGATTAAACGTTATTATGGAAAGAATTTCACATTTTGTGTGGTTCTGTATGTGTGTGTGTGTGTGTGTGTGTGTGTGTGTACCTGTGTGTATGTGTGTGTGTGTGTGTGTGTGTGTGTGTGTGTTTAAACAGTGGCGGCTGCTCATGCAAGAGCAACTCAGTGCCTACCAGCGGGACCAGCAAAGACTTCTGGGAATGGAGCTCCAAGGTTAGTCATATAAACACACACACACACACACACACACACACACACTCACCTGTGCTTAGAGGTCGGGGCTTCACACGCCCCCACAACACACACACACACACACACACACTCATATTGCGTTGCATCCTGGGTAAATGAGTCCTAATGTTGCATCCTGGGTAAATGAGTCCTAATGTTGCATCCTGGGTAAATGAGTCCTAATTCTGCTTGACAGAAGCAGAGGGATTCATCTCCATCTCCACTCCCACACCTCCCCAGCTCAACTCCTCTTCCCCAGAGCAGAGACCCGCATCATCAACACTCGACGCTCAGAGACCCGCATCATCAACACTCGACGCTCAGAGACCCGCATCATTAACACGGGACACTCAGAGACCCGCATCATCAACACTGGACAGGTGTGTGTATGTGTATAATGTGTGTGTGTGTGTGCGTGTGTAATGTGTGTGTATAATGTGTGTGTGTGTGCGTGTGTAATGTGTGTGTATAATGTGTGTGTGTGTGTGTGTGTAATGTGTGTGTATAATGTGTGTGTGTGTGTGTGTGTGCGTGTGTAATGTGTGTGTATAATGTGTGTGTGTGTGTGTGTGTGTGTGTGTGTGTAGGCCCATCATCATGAGATCTCACAAGTTTGAGGAGTTGCTGGAGAAAGAGCTGTGTGTATGTAGTGTGTGTGCGTATAATGTGTTTGTGTGTGTATATATAATGTGTGTATAGTGTGTGTGATGTGTGTGTGAGTGTGTGTTTATAATGTCTATAATGTGTGTGTGTG
>JAODXP020001013.1:0-20205 GCA_027497455.2 Sardinella longiceps | reverse complement strand
CACAGTGATATTCTCTGTAAAGTCTAAAACTGTGAACACTGTTTTGGCTTTTTATATTTTGTACATTAAGACTACCAACTCTAACAATCAAGCCTGTCATTTAAAAGTCTTGTCCACACAACAATGGTGAAATACTTTCCCTCTCTTTTCTGTGGCAAGGTTTGTGTGCAGTTTAGCCTCATGTCCAGTGTTTTGGTAACCTCACTCACTTCTGATGCAGCGCCCCCCTGGGCACAGGTATCTGATATTGCATCCATTGAAAGGGATTTAAAAACTGATATTGAACTGACGGACCAACCAGGAGACTGTACGAACTGCCGGGGGGATTTTGACGTAGCTCATCTCTTGCAAACTTACAAAACACTACTAACTACGAAAGAGACATCTATATTACTCGAGTTATATCGATTATCGTGGCAATCATGCCGCAGATACTGCAGTTTATGTTTGTTTGGAACAGATGAAAAACTAGAAATCGCATTCAAATGAGGTTGTGAGTGTCACTATAACCTATTGGCTTTCAAACTGGGGTCAGCAGCATGTAGCCAGGGGGTCCGGGGAAAAGTCTGATACAAAATGGGGAAAGAAATACTAACAAAACACTTTCCATGGGCATTTTTAAAACCACAGGCATACAGAAAACTGTTCTTGTACTGTCAACTCTTTCCAAATGTAGTAACAGGCTGGTTAAAAAATTGTGGTATAGGCTAAGCCAGGGCAATTATTTTGGCCAAAGGGCCACGGGCCGGGTTTTACCAGTAAACCGGTTGATGCCGGTAAATTGGCAGGTCTCAAACCAGTAGCCCGACTTGTTAACGTGCAGGTTTAAAAGGGTAGAATTTGTGTTTCATGAATACAACAAATTTGATAAATCAGTCCCATAACGTACAGTAAGTTACCTTGGCTAAATGAGAAATAATTTTACTTTGGGAAGGCCCCGCAGGCCGGATTAAATAGCTCAACGGGCCGCATGTGGCCAAAACAGGTATGGGCTAAGCCAAACAGGGGAGCCGCTAGGGGGGGAAATGTTAGGATGATTCTTAGGGCCTGGCACTGACAGGGGGGCCCAGAGAAAATTTTAATATTAAATTCAATGTGTGGGGGGCCCAAAATTATATATTGTCAAAGGGCCCAAAAATTCTAGTGGCGCCCCTGAAGCCAAATATGTTTTGAGAAACATGAAAAGTATCTGAAAGAACAAATGGCAATTTTTGCGATTCAAAGGAGTCCTTGAAAAAAAATCTGTTCCATGAGGAGGATCAGGTTTGAGAACCCCTCCTGGCTGTCTTTGAAGCAACCTGTCGTAGAAAAACGTAGCTACCGTAATTAGAACTGCATCCTTTTGTTTATTTAATTGTTTAGGTACCATTGCCAAGATATCAACCGATTCTATGGAATGTTGGACGTTGAAAGCAGCATGAAGGATACATCTACGCTTCCCACAAATTGGGTACACTACAAAGGTATCTTTGAAAGCAGTTTTTGTGCATTAATTTGATTTGGACATGCCTTGATGGACATACAGTAGAGGGAGGACATAAAGAGACTGGGCGAGGTGCTTTGTCAATTTCATTTGGTTTGCATCAGTAATACTCCCGTCACTGTGATTGGCTCATTCATCCAGTTCCTTCATTCATTTTGGCACACAGTGAATGTTATGCATCACCCAGGTGGGTGCTACACAGTGGTGATGGTTAGTGAACTCCCCCTTCCACTGTTAAGTGCTATAGAAATCGTTTGTTCTTTTCATGCAGTGCATTACCATCTAACTGAACTATTCTATTGTTCATTGCCACTTTTAATTGTGAGAAGTTAGTGCAGCAAGTTTCTCTGGAAGGAACCAACCAACTTACCTGGGGATGAGGGCTTTGGCCTCTTCAGCTGGCTCTGGGCACAAATTAGCAAGGCACGCAAGCTCAAATTTGTGGAGCTTCTTTTGCAGTAGCAAGCTGTGTTAAAATGATAAACACATACATATTAGCCCAACTGTTAAATGATGAAGGTGTTGATGAATGTTTGCAAAACTCAGAGCTGGCCTACAAGGCCATGTAAAAAAAAAAAAAAGCATCTTCAGAAGATCAACATGACATCAGACAAAAGGATTAAGATGCCAACACATTCAGTGGACAAACGGAGATTGATGAAGGGGTCGGACAGACAAATTTGTAGTGTTTAAATCACATTACATCACAGGCTGCTTTTTGCTGCCGCCCCAACGGCCTGCTTGCTGTAGCCACATCTGTCAAGGATGAAGGTGGCGGAGCCATGGTCTGGGGGCACTCTAACAGTGCTTAAGTATATTTATAGCGGTTACTCCATTTTGCAACACATAGCTTCCTATGAAAGCATTAGATTTCTTCCTTTAAAAAACAGAGGTAATAACAGTCAACAGTTACGGGTGCACTGGTATTACATGGGGTACCTTTTAGTTTCTTCACTCACCTTCGAACGCTAGCTATGGTTTCCCTGTTTTTGTATCTGCTGAATCGTGCGGTATAATTGAGGGTCTTCATGAAGACTTCAGAAAGTTCTTGCTCGTCCTCTGCACTTTCATTCTGCTGCTTTCGATGTTCCAACAGCATGTGAACCTCTGAGTTTAGTAGTGTCTCCGCATTCTCGAATTCTATGGAGAAATGTACATTAACGTATTTAGCAGGTGCTTTTATCCCAAAAAAGGAGATAATTCTAATGAAAGTTCTACAGGTAGAAACAAACTATGTTGGACAATTCAGCAAAAGCATACATGGTACTATTCATACCAGCAAACCAGCAAGAACAACATAAACTGATTACAACTGATAGTTAAGCTGACTGAACTACCCAATGACTGTAACGTTATATGGAACCACCAGCTGAACATGATTTGCCAAGTTACTCCTAGTACCATGGTGTCTAACGTTAGCTAAGTTCTGGTCAAGCTGGATACTGCTGGATGTCCAACCACACAACAGCATGCTAACGTTATAAACAGTATGCCCAGCCTATCAAACTGGGGATTGTTTTGAGTAACTTTAAATTAGACAGGTTAAGGTAGAATAAGCTGGAAATGGCTAGTTAACCCGAATGACAATCAATCACCCTGGTCAAAGCATCAGACCTCACGTGAAGACTTGACCTAACCTAATTTACGATGGTAAAAATCTCCTATCAAGCCAGCTTAAAATACTATGAAACCATTCCAAGATATTTTACAAAGTCATAGCATGCTGGTCAAGCTGAATTGGTTTGTACTTATATAATCATTATGTAACGTAGCGTTAATCCTAAAATGCCTAAAATTGATACATCTTTCAGGCTGTCCACCAATGACTGATTTAACATTAGCTTAGCATTATGAGCATTACCTTTAGGGAAGATGAGTTGAGAAGCATCCTCTTCGACGTCACCAACTGGTCCTTGGTTGGCGCCGGCCGACATAGTATTGCCTGCTAATATTCAGAGTTAATGTGCAACCACAAGAACATATGAAGCTTGATTTCAAGAGAGAGAATATACAGACCCTAAATTTCACTCAAACCGACGAAGCCTTCACCACACACTTCCAGAAAATGTTAGAGCAAGAAGACAATGCGTACTTCGGTTTGAAAACATGGCCACAGTGCGTTTTAGCGCCCTCACTGTACTGGAGGAATTACTACTGTGTAGCCTCATCGTTGGTCTCATGTAGCCTACTTGGGGCCCGTTCCTCAAAAGCATGGATTCTCGAGAAAAATGCATTTGCGGATTTGCACATTACATGACATGCAATTTGTGATCAGGGACCAATTCTTCAAAAGTGCTCTGGATTACACATAGCAAACCACTGGATTTCTAAGTTTGGATCACTTGGTCCACATCAAACCGAGGCCGAGGCTACTCCTGCATACAAATAACCATCAGAATTTTATTCAAGAAAGAGGAAAGCTATCAAAATATGCTTATATTTACAATGCACGTGTAACACATGTCTATCGTGTTGTAGCAACAAAATACTGTAATAACGATTCTATTTTCCGAAATCTTCTCTTAGCGTCAGATTAATAGCCAAAAGTCATTATGATTCTACATTATGGTTGCTGGAATATAAAAAGTGATTGCGTTGGCCGGGAATCGAACCCGGGTCAACTGCTTGGAAGGCAGCTATGCTAACCACTATACCACCAACGCGTAGTATACTTCGCCGGAGACCCCGGAGAAGAATGACTACTTCCGTACTATTTCTTTTTTTTTTTTCAAAATCCTGTCTAGGTTCTAGCGAGCCGATAAGTGTATGCCCCCTGGTGACCATTTCCATAATCAGATATATGAATGAAACGCTTTAGCCTAGGTTACTTGATGCCCAAGTATCAGACTGAAGGCTGATCTCCACCTAGGGTTAGAGAATCGTCCTTCTTTTCACAAGTACAAAATAACAAGACATAATTCACATGTCCGACATTAGTTCCCCCGTCTACCGTTCACTATATCTTCCATTTCTTCTCAACTTTATGCACTCTCTATATACGGCTCTGCACTAAGCGGTCTGTCTACGCCCCCTGCTGGCACAGATTAATTGTTTTGTTGGCATTAGTCTTCATCACAGATTTGATGGCATTTTGACATGAAGAGTTCTAATTCAAAACCCACTCAACTTTATCATCAGTCCAATTCCAATTTGATTGTTGGTCCTATGATTGCTTTGACTTGATACTTTTCAAACTGTTTGATAGTGCTTGGAAATATATTAACAGGAACTTAATTTTTGCCGTTTTGAATCTGAACTCTTCACATGCATCACGTTTGTGGCAAACTGTGGACCAGGTGACCTAAGAAGTATAGGCACATGGCATATGTAACATAATACTTGAATTAAGTTCTGACACCTTTGGCAGGTGGTACGACCAAAACAAAATAAGGCCAAAATATAGCCTAGTCTATGATTTCATGTGAGGAGCAATTGCCATCACATTCTTGTCCACTGTAAACCTTAGGTGGACGTTACATGGACAGGCCACATTTCTGTACACATAACAATGCAAGTTGGCCAGAGCATAAAGTAACCAATCTATATCAACAAAGGGATATTCACCAGTAGATGGCACTAAAGCCTCACAAAACTCCCATGTTCCTATGTCCCAGCTGGGAAAGTTATGACAAGCAAGGCTAACTCTACTGCAAACATTAAGCCCTTTGTCCATGACTAGGCTGTGTGCTGTATCATATGCCTGCACTGGGAAACACATAGGCTAAAGATGTATAGGATCTGTCAGTTTTCCACTGACCTCCCAATGCTGTGTGACTAACATGACATTTCAAATCAAATCAAAGCCATCATCAAGAGGGGGTCAGCTCTATGTTCCCACAACTCTATGTTCCCACAGCCCTATGTTCCCACATTTGTTAGGAATTTTTGTTTTTCACATACTTTTTTGAAATTAGGCCCTATGTTCCCACAACCCTATGTTCCCACATTTCTTAGGAAATTTGGGAAATTAGACCCTATTTTCCCACAGCAATATGTTCCGATAAGGGCATGTTCACACCAACACAGGTAATATTTATCCAGTTAGCCCTTCCGTTCACATTAGAATGGGTTGATTTCAAAAATGATCGCTGAGGTGGATGAATATACAATCGTTGTGGAATTTGGATGCAAAACGTTCTGAAAACGGGAGTGGATGAAGATCGTTTTCATTGCGAATAAAAAATCTAGGCAGCACAGCATAAAAGAACCTTACCCTTACTCTAAACCTAACCCCACTACCTGGAAGGGACCATTGAGGGCAAATAATACCAAAGATCGAATCTTGCTTGAACTTACATAGGGGTTCTACCAGGCAGGGTTAGAAATGTGGGACTACAGTACCTGACTTTGAAGAAAGAAAGAAAAAAAAACTCTTAGAAATGTGAGAATATAGGGCTGTGGGAACATAGACACGCTCCCATCAAGAGCATACCTGGGCAAACACATGCGGACCGTTGAGCAATTTAATCCAACCCGCGGAGTCTTCTCAAAATAGAATAGTTTGTCATTTAGCCAAGGTGCATGGATAATATAGGGACTTCCTTTTCATTGTTCCAACAAGATTATTGAAACATGTTCTTCAGAGTGTGCAAAGGAGATTAATCCATGTGGTGACCATATCTCCAAAATGCTTGTAATTGGTAGAGATCTAGCACCCAAAAATAAATAAATAAATACAGAAATAAATAAAAACAAAAACAAATCACAACAGTTACGATAGAAAAACAATAAATACTGTACATACAAATAGGCTACAGTACAGTACAGTAACAGTATTCTGCCATTTTGATCTGATGGAAAACTGGTAGGCCTACAATGGCCCAAAAATAGGTCCAAAACTACTTGAACAAAGGACGATATAAAAGGTTCCTAATTGCTTCATGCTTTCAGTGTGTATATGTTTTTTTAACTGTTAATCGTGTGAAGAGTTGGTGGAATAAATGCCTCCTGTTCCATGTTCCGTTGAGGAGGCAAGTTGAAAATCTTTGGTTTCCTGAAACTGTCAGAAAAATCTATTATTAACTGTACAATTTTTTTTTCTTTTTTTTTTTTACAGCTATCATCCGTGTAATAAATTCAGTCAGTGATTAGGAACCAGTGATGATCATTTTTGAAGCTGGCAAAGAAGGGCGTAGATTCAGATTTCCCCTACCTGTACAAAACTTTGACTTGAGGGATTTGATGATGTATTTCTTGTGCATGGTATTAAAACCAGCATTACTACAAATATGATCATGAGGCCTCCAGGTATGGCAAGTATGAGATAACTCCTTTTAGGCTCTGAAAAGGCTAACAGAAATAATGTATCATTAGATCCAACAAGTAATAGACAAAAAATGCACTTCTGTAGCCTAGAAATCTAGACCTTAGTGGTGGCAAATAAATCTGCTCAGTCTGTACATCTAGTAGTAAGCCATAGGGAATTTGATTGGTCAGACACTGTTAGTATTCTCCATTGGTATTCTCTCATCACAACACTCTACGTACTGTATGTGTTTAGAGCGTCGTAGGGCGGGCTTCGCTGAAAACAACGGCCATTTGAAATGGGCCCCGTCCCATTATTCCCCCTTAAACCTTCCACTTGTTTTTAAGTTCCCTAAACATTAAATTCCCCTCGCCAAGGGAAGTGGAATATTTCCCTAATAAATGGGACACCAGTTTAGTGAATATTGCGAACGTGTAGCCTAGTAAACCAGCACCACCTACTGGACGACAAAACGTTTTGTCTGCGAGTGGGTCTAGCCATGCATCATTCTCCAATCCTGCCAGAATGCCAGGAATCTGGCAAAACCAATCATAACGCAGAGATGTGTTTTGAATCAAAGTGGGCGGGGTTTAAAACCAATCATAACACAGAGATATGTTTTGAATCAAAGCGGTCGGGGTTTTGAGGGAGCAACGACAAAGCGTTGGCCTATGGGCACAGACATGGTTTGAAAGACAACGGGTTGTGCTCATCAACAATCTCCCGTTGTATCCATTCATCGGGGCCAGACTAAATTAGACCTCCAATCGCAGCTGGCTGCGATAAAAACTTTTGCTGCTTCGCCGTAACAGGGCTTTCACACTGCATTCGTCCGTTGACGGATCCCATTGACTTTGAATGGAGCTTTCGCTAAATGCATTGTGGGTCCGTCTGTCAAAACAGCTCTGTTGCGTCCGTCGAAAAGTCGAAAAAGGTTCAACTTTTTAGCTGGCGACGGATCCGTCAAACCAATCAGGATTGAGAGAATTGACTCGCCCCTACGTCAGACCCCTCCCCCATTGTCCGTCAACGGACGGATGCAGTGTGAATGTAAGGTTAGCTGGAGCTTCACAAGTTTCTCCGTCATATACGCCTTACCACAGATATAATTGAAACCTGAATAAGCGCCTGATAATTGCGTTCAAGTGAACACCGCGATACACATTCAAAATACTAACAAAACAACCCAGATAAGAAGTAGGGTTACATGGGTGTAAACTCCCTGAAGCACTTGACAGATAGCGGCTAGCTAGCCGCTAGGTGGCTAATAAATACATCATATTTTTTTTTCTAACAGTGTTCTAAACGCAACGGTTCTTTCAACATATTTCGAGTTTTTACATGAAATAACTTAGATGGCGCTGAGAATAACTCAGATGGCGCTGAGTTTACAGAGCATCATGAGTAATTTCATCTTACACTTCATTTTAAGTCAGCATCGACCCTCACTACATTTTAAGGGAGATCCTAAGGGCAAATTCGCACTTCCACTTGCTCCCTACAGTAATGGGACACACTACCCCTAGACGTAAACGCGCAAAGTCTAGGGTTAGGGAAAAAATCTAGGGTAAGGGGAGGTATTGGGACGGGGCCTTGGTGTTTGCATGTTGTTCGTTGCTCTGATTGGTCATAGTGCTGTTCTATTGTGTGCAGAGGCAGTTTGTAAGTTTACTGCCTAGTTCCGCCAACGATTGAGTTCAGTCTATCGATGCCACACTATACATTTTAATGTTATAGGATGGTTTGGCTGTCTACTTCTTGCCTACTGAAAACTACATTGTGTACATTGCTGCTGAACCATAAATACTTTATTTCTAGACCAAACCGACTGGCATATTGTAAAAATGGATTATAGCATGTTTTGTTGCAAACTATCGTTTTGACAAAAGCAGACAAACAGAAGAGTAGTTTCTGAATTGATTTCATTTTTCGGTTTAAGCTAGTTTTTATCATTTTTTACTTTATGTAATTTTTGTCATTATAGAGTAGCCTCTACAATACATTATGTTAATGTCTGACGAAAAAATCACATCAAGCCTTGTTTTCGATTTGAATGAAATACAATGGTTGTAGGGAAGAGGGGCTCGGGAATATTGTGAACACTGAGGGTCATCCGGTTAGAATGATAGAAAAGGGGAGGTCTGAATAATAGGTCAAATTCTTGAGTTCTTGTTCATTTAAACAAAAGCATCTTGAGCATGAAGGACGGAGTAGTATACAAGTGTGTGTGTGAAACACAACAGCGTGGGTTTGTGTGTGGTTCTATAAGATAAACACAAATAAATAGCATACATTAACTTAAAATACTGAAATACTGACTTCACATATTCAATGTAATACACTAGATACGGCTCTGTAATACACATGAGGCTAGCGCCCTCTTGTGGGGAAAAGAAACGCCATATCTCCGTCTATACAAGGTGGCCAGCACATGGTGTGACTGTGACTACCTACTGTACAAGCACGCAGTCGCCTACCTACACTACAACATGTACTAGGCTTAGGGGGTTTCACACTGAACACGCTTTTCCGCTTGAAAAACGCGAGTATTCTGAAAAATGAGCGACAAAAACATGCGAGGTCGGAAATGATAAATGTACGTCTTGTTGCTATGACAGCTAGATTTGGCTAACTCCCCGACTTAGCTATGACTGGCAGCTAGGCAACGGGCCCATTGTTGAAGAAAACACGACCTCAAAAGTTAAACTATTTTCAACTTTCAGCGCTCGCGTTTTTTAGTCGCTTGCGTTTTTACTAGTGCTGTCAAAATTAACTGATTAATCACGTGATTAATCCAAAAAATTTAACTCAGATTAATCCTGATGAATATGGTTCCACTTTCATGCCATTTATTATGTTCAATTTCAGATAGAAAATGGCTCAGCTATCAAGCCAAACTATACAAAGATTATGGCCTAGCTCCTGATTGTCCAACAACATGTTTGGGGAACCCTTTGGGGTAGGGGACAGGTGTGAGTTGCCCCATTTGAGAAGAACAAAGCCAACTATTTAGTATCAGGTCCTTTACAGGGCAAAACAAGGATCCAAAATACCCTAGCATCCAAATTCTTACTGAAGGAAATGAGTGGCGATTAAAAGTGATTAATCACGATTAATCATTGAAAAATTTTGTGATTAATCAGATTAATTATTTTAATCGTTTGACAGCACTAGTTTTTACTTGCACTTTTTTTACGCGAGGCGCGTAGCAACGGTCAAGTCGCATCGTTCCATAGGGAAACAATTGAAATCGAGCGCCTGGAGGTGAAAAAAGCGTGTCAGTGTGAACGGGCTCTTAGGAAGATTAATTAAAGCCTCTAACATATAACATAATAATGTAATAATGGCTTGAATTACCAAACAGACATACAATAGCCTAACCAAATGAGCTTAGAGAAAATTTAGCAGGATAGGTTACAATATGTATATCTGCAATTAGCAGGACTGCTAGGCTAGTGCTAATGCTGGCATGGATTCATACAGCATGCTGCAGTTAAGTGAAACTTTACATGACAAACAAGAAACATGAAGAAATGGCACTCCATACAATCAATTTATAATCTACTTACTACTCAATGGACGCACACTATCCTGCATGTCAAGTATGTAACCTAAGGTAGCAGCTGAAACTTAAGGTAGCAAGTAACTCCACGCTTCTCCACAGTACCGTACTTAGACTGAAATCGAAACTTAGGAAAGACGTGAGTGGGGTCACATGACACTCCTCTATTACCATATATGGACATGTTCAGAACCAAACGGGCCTTGGTTGTGATTGAAATTTTGACAAATTTCTGTTCGAAGAGTTTTTGGTTGTTGGAGCATTCCCCACCCCCCACAAAAAATGGCTGCATACAGTCAGACCAAAAGTTTGGACACACTTTTCCATTTAGTCAGGGAGCCAAGGTCTCAAAAATGGGTTGAACCGGACACCGTCTGTTATACTTTTTATTTGTGTTTTTTCTGTTAATTTTGACCCTAAGAACCAATAATTGGAGGGTCTGCTCTGCCGGAAATATCGCGAAAAAATTTGTGCCCATTTTAGTGTATACAGTGTATTATTCATCAGAAAAATGTGAAAAAATATTTTTTCCCCTCTTCTAATCCTCAGTCCCTGTCCAGAAATACATTGCAGATGCACAGAACACATGTACTGGCAACATCAACTGAAAAGAAAATCTTAAAACACATTTTAATATGATTTCTCATCAGTTGTGTACAAAAAATGGCCGATTTTCTCACTTTTTCAAAATATTTTCATATTTACTTCATTGCTGGCAATTAACTATTCCCCCATCAGTCATCAGTCCATATGTCATACTTTTCACCAAATTATATACTCATAGAGGTTACTGTATAAAAAAGTTCATGAAAATTCAACCAAATTTATGGTATCAGTGATGAGTTCAATTCTAGTTTGTAATGTACAGGCTTAAAGCCTCAATATCATTTTAGGCTACTCTGAAATGTCCGAATGACATAGCCTACTGGATATTTAAAATGGTTGGCAGCACAGGGAATCCATGTGGAACTGCACTCTCTCCTGCACTGTTCACTTTGAACACCACAAACCTCAAGTACAACTCTGAATCATACCATATGAGATATTCTCTGACAACACTTTTTGTTGGGTGTCTCAAAGATGGGCAGGAAAGGGGAGTACAAGAGCCTTGTGGAAGACTTTGTTGGATGGTGTAGTACTAACCAGCTCATCGTCCCAGGTCCCAAGTAACCCTCCATCATGTGATTGAATGATTACGGACCTGTGGCCTTGACTTCATTCACTGTGAAGTCCTTTGAATTAGTCAATGGTACTGCCTCATCTCAAAAACATCACCATACTGTACGTCATTAATTGGACCCCCTGCAGTCTGTATAGGGAAGTGGGAGTGGATGATGCAGTGAACATGGCTGCATTTCATTCTGCAACACCTTGAACAGCCTGGGGCCTGTGCTACAGTGCTGTTTATGGACTATCATACCTTTTTTGGATTATCATACCTAAAATTCTTACCACCAAAGTCTCTGAGTTCATTTCCTGCCATCTGTCAGTGGCTCTCCATCTTCCTGACTGGCAGGAGAACTCCTCGAACAACCTAGAACTCAGCACTCTATAGCTCTGCTCTCTAACTATAGGGCGTGGACACATGTCAGGCGGGCACAAGACGTCTCCCCGCTATTCACCAACAGTTACACTCTCAAGTTTCAGGGATCCATCATCTCCCAGAATCTAAAATGGTTCAACGGTATCCTCAAAAAGGCCCAGGCAATACTTCCTACGAACTGTGGAAATATGGCTCACCACAAGAGCTATTGGCCATCTTCATCATCATCTACACTGCTGTCTTCTACACTGCTGCATATTCATCACAGTGCGGTTTGGAGCAGCCTCTAAACAGGACAAGCACAGACTACTATACAAAAGTTGGGTGAAGGAAAAGTCATTGTGCACCCCTAATATTCCTATTAAGGATACAGTTTTATATAAAATCCTATAATCATTATCATATCACCATCTGATAAAAGTCCTTTACATATTGTTTTTTTTTCTGTTTCATGTCGGAAATGTGACTAGGAATACTTAAATTTTGTAAACCAACAAATAAAATAATAAAAGTTAAATAAATGAATGAAAAAATAAAGAAAGAAGACGTGCTGATAATCAAGTCCTCATTATGTTCAAAGTGGCATAACTTCCAGGGCACCTAGAAACAAAATGTATTAACTTTTGTTATTCATACAAGGTGAGTTTTGTAGAAATATACGAAGTTTAATCTTTTGCAAGTGTGCATTACAGTATCTTCTACGACTATGTTAAGTTTCCAGTATGTGGAAACATGGCTTGTTGAGCTTGTTGATTGCCAATTAGTTGATGGCCCAACTAGTAATCATCCTATTTACACTGATTCTGGTTGGATTTTATAATAGTTGCTTGGGAAGTTAGTTGGGAATAGTTGATTGACAATGAAGTAAAGTAAAGAAATATTGAGAAAATGCCTACTTTTAGCACTAAATGGAGGGGAAATCATACATAAATGTATTTTTTTCCCAATTAATGTTGTCAGCACGCATTCTGTGCATCTGGAATTAATTTTTTGACAGCCACTGAGGATTTAAGGGGAAAAAAGTTTTTCTGCTAAATATTGAAGGGTGCATACACTAAAATGGGGACAACTTTTTTTCGCGATATTTCCGGCAGAGCAGACCCTCCAATTATTTGTTCTTGGGGTTAAAGGTAACCAAAAAAACAAAAATGAAAAGTATAACAGACGGTGTCGGGTTCAACCTATTTTCTTGAGCTTTTTAGACCTTGGCTCCCTGACTAATTAAATTATTTACTTTATTTTCATGACTGTTGCCTTCAGTTTGTCATAATCTCACACTTTTTTGTTAAGCACATAATTTCATATGTGTTGATTCATAGTTTTGATGCCTTTAGTGAGAATCTACAATATAATTTGTCCTGGAAATAAATTAATCGTGTTGAATGAGGGGGTGTGTCCAAACTTTTGGTCTGTACTGTAGGTGCAGTCAAACCATGAGTCAAACAATCCTTCCTAAAACGCATTAAACATTTCTTTACAAAGGTGTGGAACTCAGCATGTGGTCTCACTGATATGCTGTAACAAATATCACTACAATCTGAGCACGTTGCCGTCCCAAACACGCAATGCACACATGGTGTGTATCAAAAGCCGAGAACTTATTCCTGCATACTGTATGTTCTGCCCGGCACTTCAATCCTCTTAAAGGTGAGAGTGGATTCATAGTTCAATGAGCAGAGGCATCACGTGCCCTTATGGCTTGACAGGGAAAACCAGTAGTTCAGTTTTTGAGAGGTTTAGCTGGAGGTGTTCTTTCATCCATGCAGATAGGCCTATATCAGAGAGACAGTCTCAAATTCTTGCTGAGACCGTATTATCATCAGGTGGGAATGAAAGATAGAGCTGGGTATCATCAGCGTAACAGTGACAGGAGAAGTCATGTGAGTTGATGATCTGACCCAGTGAGGTGGTATATACCTGTGGTTCTCAAAGTGTGGTCCGGGGACCACTGGTGGTCCGCGAGCAAACTCAAGTGGTCCGCAAGTTGAAGGCCAAAGATTAGTTGTTCACTGACTATAAGAGGCAGACCTGTAACTGTTTATTAAAGCATTTTAAGTGCCTACTCTATAAATGACTTGGTTAAAGGGTAGCAGCATGTGACTTGGCGAGGGGGCGCGAGGGCAGGTGGTCCCTGAAAAACATTTTTTGGGGAAAGTGGTCCTCAGTCTGAAAAAGTTTGAGAAACACTGGTATATACTGTAGGGCAGGGGTACTCAACTGGCGGACCTGGGTCCGGATGCGGACCCAAATGCAATGTCATCCGGACCGAGACCAAAGCTGTCTTTAATAAAGATTATAATTATTATTATTATTATTATTAGTAGTAGTAGTAGTAGTAGTAGAAGTAGTACCTGAGTAGTTGTAGAGCAGTATTAATAATTGTACTTTCAAAGTGTTTCAGGCGTATTTGTCCATTTGTCATGTTATTCCTAGTTGTAGCCTACATATTTTCCCACAATCTCGCAACTGTGACACGGGTCTTAGGCAAGCACTAAAAACCATTCACTGACGCTGAAGTTGTGAAGGAATGTATGAACGAAATAGCAATGTATGAGAGAAACCAGTTTAAAGATGACATTACCCAAAAAACAAACCTCGGACCCTGGAAACATTGGAAATTTGGCAAGTGGACCTTTTCAGTTTGTAGTTGAGTACCCCTGCTGTAGGGCAAACAGGAGGGGCCCCAGCACTGATCCTTGGGGCACCCCTGTGTCAAGGAGGTGCAGTGCCCTAGCCAGGACACTTTGAATGACCGCTCTGTGAAATAGGATTCAGTCCAGGAGTGTGCTTTACCTGTGATGCCAATGTTTAAGAGTATATTTGATAGGATTGTGTGGTTGACCGTGTCAAATGCAGCTGATAGGTCAAGTACTGAGGACTTCATTGCCGCCCTATTTGGGGACACACTAGCCGAACTACTGTTCAGTGACAGTCTAGCTCTGGGGGCAAAAAGAGGTTTAGGACAGAGGCTTAGACACATGCACAGTAGAATTTATAGGTAGGCCTAGGCGTACCACCGCCTCCGTGATGCATGTGCCAGGCGCCCAGCTGATAGACGATGATTTAGAGATATTTGTGTCAGCTAATCAGTGAACAGCACAGACCACTCAGTGAGTTTCACGTCTTTGAAAATGAATGTTTATTGAGTTTTTGGAAAAATTGCACCTCTGCAGAGATGTGGAGGTGAGGAGTGTACCAGCAAAACTCACGGAACAGAAGCATATGTCAAAATTTAAGGAAATTATCTGAAAATAAAGAAGTCAGTTCCTAGGCACTCAGGATGCAGTATAAAAAGTTTTATTCGGCTACAAAAACTGCCAACGCGTTTCGGCCTCAAAGGCCTTCGTCAGGAGGGTTGTCCTGACGAAGGCCGAATAAAACTTTTTTATACTACATCCTGAGTGCCTCGGAACTGACCTCGTTTAAAACTATTTCTGAAATCTCTGCACCGAAGAGCACCAGGTGTCAGTTATATCCTGCAGCACTCCATTCATACCTTTTCCTACACTAGTTATCTGAAAATAAGCCTTAATATAAAAAAATCCTACGGTAGGTTAGCCATACCCAACCAGGGCACAGCTGTGTCAGAACTCATCTTACCCCAGATTTTGGTGATGTTTCCTGTTACACTGTTGTGTACAACCACACATCTGTAAACTTGGGACGGTAAGGCTTCAGCTGGAACTTTAAGAGTCCGTCTAAACTGGTATGTCCCATCACCACTGGGCAACGCTTCCCCTGTTATCACTCCATTCACTATAGCGTTTCCCCTTTCATCCAGCCACTCCACCTGCACCTCCCGAGGGTAAAACCCTGTCAGATGGCAGGTGACTACTTTGTCATAGGAATCAGAAGACCAGTTTTCAATCAGCTTGATATCTGGAACTACAAAAAGGGGAGTAATGTCACATTTGCCAATCATGAGTGTTAACTGTGTTCGTTATGAGTGAAGTCAACTGATTCAATTGGTCAATTTTCTACCTTTCTTTATCCGTTCCTCCTTGCTGAAATCTAGCAGCTTCTTCAGCCAGTGAATGCTTTGGATTTCATAGTGGTATATCAGTCGCCGTAAATCCAACATGTTTCCTTGTCTCCTTGTTTTATAGAACACTGCTTCAGGCACAGCCGCGACCCATGCCCTGGATTTAACATCAAAACTTACAAAGTCCTTCCCATCATAAGCATGGCTACCTGCTGATGTATAGTTCTCTGCATCCATATTCCATTCACATCGACCATGAACCTGATAAAGGTGGTCTGTAGGAGAGAGAGAAATGTCGAAATAAAAGTTGGTCATCCTTCGTCCAAGTATCTTCAAAACACAAAAGTAGTCTATCAGGTGCAGCCTCAACCCCTTTCACTGCATCTTTGTGAATAATAATGTTTAAAATCTCTTAGTTTTACTTTTAAAACAACTTTTAGCATGATATAAGGTGTTCTGGAGTGGTTTAGCCTACTCTTTCGCCTTAAAGCAAAATTAGGCTAACATGATTTCTGATCTTACCGTGTGAATGGTTGAAACGTTCACTTGTCATCCTAATGGCAGCGTTCATGACGTGCCGATTATATATTAAAGTACTTCTCAACTCTTCCCAGAAAGGAACACCTTCTGAATGGTTTAGCCATTTCGGAATCTGTGTCTCCTTTTTTGAGGCACTATTATAATAGTAGACGATAAAATCATCTACCATTAAATACTGAATGTTTTTGGGATACAAAGTCCCAAGGCTCGACAGTCCTTGGCCATGGAGAGAGTGGATAGCTGTAACAAGGTACAATCATAACAAGTATAATCATAACAAGGTACAATGTAGAATAATCTGTTAGGCCTGTGTCAAACAAAGATTACTGCACTGATTAGTCTTTCACATGGAAATTTGTTGTTTTCTCTGAAAAATTACAGAAAAAAAGGTTCCCTATACACTCCTTGTCAGAAAGCATCTGAAAACAGATAGAAAAGCATGTTGAATATTTCAACTTACTCTGTAATGCTTTAGATTACTCTCTATGAAGTAACCTATAAGAATTACCCTAAGAACGGTGTAACTAATGCTGGAATAATACAGTCTAGACAACTGATGAGACTGGGTGCCTTAGAAATCAATGAGAATCATGGGAATATCACACCTAAAATTGAATTAAAGGTGACATAGAATGGATTAATGGAGTACTTTACCTTGTTTTCTGATGTTTAAGTACAATATATTCAATTGTATTTTGCCAAGAATAAGATCAAGTGATAATTTACAAGCCTATATAACATCTCATATTTAAGATGTGTATTAAAATGTTTTTTTTTTTGCCTAAACAACACCCCACTCTGGCCACCTTAATTGAACTGCAATGGCTTTGTGCTGTTTGACATCATTTGTAGGCTTTACTTCTAATTCGTCCATGATCTAGTGGCTATTTCTAAATGTAGGATTTCCATATGAAAGAGGGTAGAACCATGCCTCATGTTCATGATAGCTCTTTGACCATTCAAAACCTCTCTTAATTCATCAAAGCCAATGTAAAAGTGGTTTTCCATTCTATGTCTCCTTTTTAAATGTGTAGCCTAATGCTGTTCATTGATTCATTGAATTGTATCACATAAATTGAACCGATAGACAGGGTGTAAGAAGCACAATGGGCTATTTTATGTATGCACCAAATTAATATACCTGCATTGTGGAAAGGTGTTGGACATAGAGCATAATTGCATGAGGTCAGTGTCATTCAAGTACTCCATAATTCACCCCTTGATACTTTTGATGCACAATTCTTACTCCTTGGCCAGTACTTCATGGGCTGTATTTTGAAGTTACCTCTAGGCTAACTTTAACCATTAATAGAAAGATAGTAGATCATTTAGACAATTTATGCTGCAACATGTATTAAACTATTATTTTCAACATGCCCCAAGCTGAGAGTATAAAAGCATTCTGTCTTCAATGATCTTTGCCCCAAGCCTAAATCTGTTCTAACATGATTTCAACAAGGAATTTGGAAAGAAAGGTTTGATTCCCACAACTATGGCTATAAGTGCATTTGGAGGGCACCTACCTGCATAGCAAAGTTGCAACGATAATAATCTTAATCCTAGGAGAAAAAGCATTCTTGCTTGATGGTATCCTATTTCCTAAAATAATTTCTCAGTTCTTTTCTATCTCTCTGTTCTGTTCTATTCATTCTATAGTTCGATATTCCTGACATTGCTGATTCCCAACTGCATGTAGCTTGACACTTCTGTAACAAACAAGGAAGTAGACTGAGGGCATGGAAGTATTTTTTTTTTTTTTTTTTTCGCTTAACAGTAGAAAAAAATCCTGATACCATCTCATTCTCTCATGTTAGAGGGCTGAATCGTCAGGCATAACTGTCACGGGTTACCCTCATGTCATTGACATACAGCAGTTAGAACAATGTCCCTAGTATGCTGTTGTGGGGAACACCCTATTGAGGTAGAAGTGGTTTGGATAGAAATCCATTTACTCTAAATAAATTCCTCTATCAGTTGTTCCCTTCCCCCCCAACCAGGACTGTATCCACTGTACAGTTTTAATCTATTTTCATTGATTCCTCCACAGAGAAATGAGTGATAATGTCCAAACCAAAGTCAATCTCAGATTTAGGTGGTCGTGACAAGTGACAACCAGGCTAATTGGACGGTAGTTTCCATGTTCTATTTCACTTCCCTTTCTATGTAAGGGGGTTACCCTTGTGTAACCGGTCGTACCCTCTGCGTTGTGAGTTGAAGGAATGACGCCACACAGCTGATTTGCCTTTTCAATCTTTAATTGGGAGCTGCAACAATGGGTCAGCATCAGAAGGGAAACAAAGTAGATCGTGTTAAAGCGTGGGTCTGCATCTGCAGCATAGCAGAAACGCTTCCTCCTCAACTAATCAATAAACTGATTGTACATGAACTATTACACTTTTCTAATGTTATGGAGTGTGTCAATAAAATAAATAAAATAAATTCCAAAAGGGAAAAAATGTATTATAAAATGTATAAAATGTGGTGTGAATGTGTGTTAATATCCTGAGGGAAACTAGTCTACTTTCCATTTCTACCTCATATCAAATTCAACAGATTCCCAAAAAGGAGATCATTATAATATACAGTAGAAACATAGAAATATACAGAGCATGAAAATATACTAGAAACTAATCCAAAATAAAATAAATCTGATTTATAACGTCAAGAGAAGACACTGCTTCGTCCATTCTCTCTCAAACAGTGCGCAAAATGCGCTCATAAAAAGGCGAACATTGCCATCTTGTGGCCGCTACTGGGATTACAACTAAAAACAACAGAGGACGTTGTAGGCTAGTCAACTCTGCGAACGCTAGCGAGCGGTCACGAGGTAAAATCAAAACAGTCAAAACAAACAAACTAAACTATAATTCTGATAGGTTACCTGCAACAATGGGTCAGCATCAGAAGGGAAACAAAGTAGATCGTGTTAAAGCGTGGGTCTGCATCTAAACAAAATAAATGTCTCATTATCAATCTGAATATCAGTGGAAATATAGCTCAAGGTCAAATGAATATATAACACGGAATATAAACATCAATACAGCACAAAACATCGCACAAGTGCAATTTATAGGTGACCTTGTTAATTATTAATAATCTGGGGATTACATGGTGAAAAATAATGCATTGCAAAAAGGACTTTTGTTAACTTATGTAGGGACCCACGTTAATCTAACCTACCTGCAGCATAGCTGAAACGCTTCCTGCTGCTGCATCACCCACAATGCAAATCTCTACAGAAAACAAAATAAAAGCACTGACCCAGAGAAGCAGGATTTAACAAAAATACCAAAAACACCTATTGACTCTGTTACCTAGGCATCTTTGTGTAATTATAAAAGGCTTAATAATATGTACACTGTTACACTTGCCCATTTAAACTGAGGTGGAAACTTACTTTGTTTAGGGGAAAAGTTCTCTTGCGGAGTCGGGTTAAGGAAAAGTGTGTAGACAACTAAATTTGGGTTGTATGTAGGTGTCAAGGAACCGCATCAAACAAGCTTCCTGTGCTGAACATTTTGGGAGATGTTTTTCTTTTAACCAATTTTTGGCTCCTGGGACACTGAAACACCCTTAAGGACCCCCGCTCTGGCCATGTAGCCCAATTACGCCCATAGTGCATATGAAGGTTTTGTCCTTAGAGACGGCTGCAATTTGTGCAGGCCTCCCTGGAACATAGGTTGGTCAGAGTTTCGTTCAAAAATATTTTCACAGAATAACTTCAGAACACTACTACCTGTGATGACAAAATTTGGGTGGCACGTGGGTCTCAAGGAGCCGAACCAAACAAGCCCTCACATACTCATTTCACAAATTTATAACTAGCAGTATGTGGCGTTTATGACTACAA
>JAODXP020001012.1:0-20548 GCA_027497455.2 Sardinella longiceps | reverse complement strand
AACACTTTTACATTGGTTTTGATGAATTAATAGAGGTTTTGCATGGTCAAAGAGCCATCATGAACATGAGGCATGGTTCTGCTCTCTTACATTTGGAAATTTTACATTTAGAAATAGCCACAAAAACATGGGCGAATTAGAACAAAGGCCTACATGTGATGTCAAATAGCACAAAGCCATAGCCGTTCAATCAATACACATCCTAAATATGAGTGTTAATTAGGCTTAAAATATTATTGATTATATTATATATATATATATATATATATATATATATATATATGTGAACACATTGTATTTTAATATCAGAGAACAAGATACAATACTCAATTAATTCATTCTATGTCCCCTTTAAGAATGAAGATGACGTATATAATTTTGCCCTTCGGTCTTTGGAGGATTGTATGAGTGGCTTTGGTAAAACACTAGCATATTAAAAGCTGACTGGAACCGACAAATCACTGACTTTTACTGGAGTCAAGGAACCTCTGTCAGCTAATGTACATTAGGTTATATATAGCTGCTTCTGAACTTTTATATGAAAACAGAAAACCTTCCTGACAGCGTTACAATACTACCTGTTAAATTTTTGATGACTGCCTGATTGGCAAAACAGCATAATATGATGGAAAACAGGACTGTGGATGTTTTTGTGTCAGTTTTTACAATAGATAGCATTGACTTGTCACCTGAAGCAGCCTATGTGACAGTCGTAATTGGAATTTTAATTTATCTGTTCGCAATGTTTGCTAATTTACTTCTTTTAGGAATCATAGCTGTCTATGTACATCTCCATCAGCCAATGTATGTCTTACTTTTCAGTTTATCTTTCAATGATATTATTGGTGTGAGTGCTATGGTTCCCCCAGTCATCTATAACCTGATGTCGGAATACAGACACACTAGTTTCCTAGCTTGCTTGTTTCAGGGATTGTGTATACATTGGTATGGTGGTGCATCTTACCTAATTTTGTCAGCAATGGCTTTTGATAGATACATAGCTATATGCCACCCTCTTCGATATCATGCAATTGTGTCTAAAACTGTAGTCACATATACTTTAATATTATGCTGGTTAATTAATTTCCTTCTGGTGGGGTTTGTGTTTGGGCTCACATTGCGTTTTCCATTTTGTTCAATATATGTTCCTAATTTCTACTGTGACAATATGTCAATGCTCAGGATGACTTGTGCAAAGGACATCACCATAAACAATATTTATGGTTTATTTATCACTGGCTTTTATCATGGACTTGGTCTGTTTTCGATTGTTTTTTCTTATGCATTTATCCTAATAGCTTGTTTCAGAAATAAGGACCCTGATGCGAGGTCAAAGGCTTTAACTACATGTGCAACCCACTTTCTAGTGTTTGTGGTCTATGAATGTTCTGCCGTTGTAGTTGTTCTTGTATACAGAATTCCTCAAAGCCCTGTAAATCTGAAGAAGTTCATGGCAATGTCATTTGTATTATTCCCCTCCTGTCTCAATCCAATCATATACGGAGCAAAAACTAAAGAGATCAAAGAGAAGATAAAACAGATATACAACAAAATATTTAAGAGTCATGGTGTTGGAAAACCTAGACTGAACACAGTGAAAGCAATAACTGCATGAGTGACAAAAAAAAATCATCTGGACCCAAATCTGAATCTAAGTAATCGAGATTCGGAAATCCCATGTCATCTGTGATCAAGTGACAGTTGTTCAAAAGTTATCATTGCTTACACATATCTTGATGACACGTCACATTGTATTAAATAGTTTTGAAAACTTAGCCCCGATGTTTATTTTGTTATCTAAAAACAGAATATAGTTCTTGAATTTTTAGCACACGCTGTACTCTACAAGGTGACAAAATCACTTATGACAATTTCTGGTATTGTATCTGAAAATATTTGTTTATGCTCATTGCTTGATGTTTATTAAAATCATCATGGCGAATTAATAACTGTAATAATTGTAAGTAAAAGTACCTTTCATTATTGTGATTATATTCATATCCCTTCCTGTACTCACCAAGGTTTTGTGGAATTTATAAAACCAAAGCCTTCCTACACAGTCTTGAAAAGTATGAAAAAGAATGGAATTCTTAATTTTCTAAAATATTTTCCTGGTCTGAAAATGTATGGAAAACAGGAAAGATGATATGGAAAAATTTGGAGCCATTATTAGATCAAAGAGTTTCATTGGGTACAGGTCCTAAATGGCTAAATGTATGCTGCTCTAGGCCCCATCATGTTTACAACATATTATACAGTAGCCTACCACTGCTTGGTCCAATTTCCTATTGTGATGCACTGTTTAGAACGTGCATTATTTTTCAGGTAACTGCATTTTGGGGGCATTAATCATAGGCTACTTGCCGTCTGTATCTATGACTGATTTTTATTTTTTGCCTGAGTCTCGGAATAACGCAGAATTTAAGACATGGTGCAGGGAACAGACATCTTCCGTCAAGTCCAGGGATCCGAAGCAAGCCAAAATTCTGAAAATTTCAGAATCTCCCACACTATCTAGCTATCTATTTTTAGTTAAAACTGAATTCTTATTATTCTTGTTTAGAGTTTCAATGGAAGCAAGCAAGCACGTGTAGCAAGGTGCCAAATAAGCTTTATGTGCAACAATAGTTCCGGGTTCACTAAACGTCCGGCATAATGAAGTCAGGACTTCAATACACAAGAATGGCAGCGTTTAACAGCAGATATCTTCAAGATCTCCCCTACATCAGGGCTACTGATGTACGCCCAGACGCAATTTAAGCATGGGCATACCTGGGCTTAGGCCGGGGGCTGTGGCCAATCAAGGGCTTTGTACTATTAATGTATATAAACTGAACGTATCCATAGACGGTAGACTACAAGAGCACATCGAACTAAAGTGCCATCTGGTGGTGGTGGTGAAGTCAATTGTGCTCTCGGCTACCTAAAATAACTTGCACCCTTATGGTCGATTCACACACAAACCTGTGCATGAGCGGACAAAAGCGGTGTGGGCACGGTTTTGGTCCATTTTCGTTTAGAATACATGTTAACAGGGTAGGTCATTCAGACTGCATGCGTGTTCTGTGTGGCTCCTGTCCGGTTTCTGAGTGGTAAACCGCGTGAATGCAGAGCTCGGGCAGCCGATTCATGCAGAACACTGCAGAGACTGCTCACGGACAGCCCCGCTCCCGCACCGCGAACACTCAGTTTGTATGTGAAACTGGCCATAGTCTACCATAGGTTAATAGATAGGCTAAATGTGATGATAGGAAGCCAACAGCATTTCATCAGGGACACTATATTTACAATTGTGAAGGTGGAAAACGAGGGCAGTGAGATAGCAGGTGAAGATGAGTCGGCATTGGCAAGAGGGAATGACGATGCTGAGGAGGAGGGTGTCAGATGCTTAAGTGAAACCGAAGATTGCCAGGAGTCAGACGAGGGAGGACTGGCTGAGGGGGGAGCAGCGGAGCAAGAAAAGGCTAAATCTCGAGGTGCACTGGAACGAGACAAGTCAAGCTCCTGCTATATATAGTACCAATCCTAGTGTCTGGGCTATTGCATTAGTCAGCAGGTGCTGTCTTACTGGGCAAAAATCGGACCTGAGACCCATCAAAATATTGACTGACTTTTCTGCATCCAGGGGCAGTCCTGCCCTCTATGGTGAACTGGGCAAACACCTTCCCTCGCCAAAATGTGGGCAATCTTTACACTGAAATTGAACCCCCTTGTTCTCATTCAAGTACATAACATTACTGATGCATGCGTCTGGTAGAAGACAATGACGCAAAACCTAGTCACACACAGTACTATTTTTTGGTGCTCGTGCATGCAAAAAAAAAATAAAAAATTCAGTGCCCATGATGCCATGATGATCGCCCATGCCAGAAACTGCTCCTGTCTGCATCTGCACATCAATACAAACACCATAGGAGATCTTTCCTAAGTTCATTTCCAGTGAAAACGTGTGATTGAAGAGCATGTTACTTGAGAGTGGCTACTCGCCATCTCTGGGTAATGTGTTTTGTTTTGCTTGTAAACTTTTTGGCCAGAACCAAAAATCCCCATTCGCTAGCAAGGGGTTCTGGGAAGGTACTTGCAAGGCATTGTCACGTGTATAAGACAGGCATCTGACTCTGAGCTTAGAAAGCAGTTCAATGTGTTCAATTGAGTGTCAAAACTGGAAGCAGATTCTTCAGAGAGTTGTTGCTGTGATCAAACATTTAACAAAGCGTGGGCTAGCATTGAGAGGACACACACACGTATTTGGAGATGTAAGAAATGGAAACTATATAGGCAGTATGTAGCTTATCAGTCAATTTGACACATTCCTCAAAGCCCATATAGAAATATTTGGGAGTGCCGGCAGGAGAAACCCCTCATCAGTGGCGGAACAACTGAACCTAAGGCCCCGGGGCAAAACGCCAAACGGGCCCCCCACCCACTCCCAAAACGCACGCACGCACCCCCAAGCGCACATAGGTGCCGGCGCTGAAATAATCTCTACAACAATTCAGACAGAACAATGTATATCGCTCAGTAATGTGTCCATTCGGCATGTAGCCTACTTTAAGGCATAATAATACAACCAACCACATTACAAAAAACAGCCCTGGTATTTGCACTTCCATATTTCCAATAAGTGGCTAAAGGTGGCAACATACCCGACGTGTCTGCTGGTGCGCGCGCCATCGGTGACGTCACATGTTCGTACGAACTCTTTATACCCGCCACACGACCAAATTCGACAGAAGCGCCGTTTTGGCATTATTCTCCCAAACAGCAGATGGCGCTGTACAGCGAAATCGCATAGGCTACAGTAACTTACAGGCAGTGAGTTAACCCTGTGCTTGCTTTGTTTGACTGTACTTAGTTGTGGATAAAATTTATGGATTAAATAAACATGATAAGTATCTCCAAGTTTCTGGTGAGTGTTTGCATACAACCCCTGATAGTATTGTAGGCATGTTTCAGTTTGTAAAAACGTTGTAAGGGATGTTAGGACGGACGGATGACTGGGCTAAATTTAGCTTAACAATCAAGGTTTAAAAACGTTTCATCTATGATAAGTATTTCCAAGTTTCTGGTGAGTGTTTGCATACAACCCCTGGTAGTATTGCAGGCATGTTTCAGTTGGTAAAAACGTTGTGAGGGATGTTAGGACGGACGGATGACTGGGTTAAATTTAGCTTAACAATCAAGGTCTTAAAAACGTTTCATCCATGCTAACAGGGACACGCGCACGCAATTCACAGTTCACAGATATTTTTTTGACACACGGAAACGGCTAGTTCAAGAGCTCATTTAGTAGCCCATGCTAATAATCCATGCTTTAAACTACTGCACCAAAACAATGACACACCAATGCATATAAAACATAGAGCCAGCCGCTCAAATAAAAACCTGAGTCTTACCTTCATGCAGTTAACGAAATACGAGACAGCTTGCTCTTCTCCACAACCTTGTCTATGGATAGCAGTGTCATTACTAGCCTACTACTAGTGCAGCTAGCTAAAGCTGCAATTGAGTTGACAATTTCGTGCATGTTTCGCTATCAGTAAACAGTGCTCTCTTCAATTTGTCTCGTTTTTGCTCCGCTCCCTCCCCTTGTGTTGCTTGGAACCCCTGTTAATTTTTTTAGCCTGGCCAGCTCAACCTCTCCTAACTGTGGCTAGATGACTTTCAGTTTCCAAATGAAGAGTTGTTTTGCTACTCTGCCTTGATGCTCCCAGAAGGCATTGCTTTTTTAAAACATTATTTAAAAACAATCAAATAAAAAACAGAGATTTCTTTCATTTCAAACAATGCACAATTTCTAACATGCCAACGAGAGAGCTGGTTACAAAATAATGACTGACAAACAATTTCCTGATTCTCAATCTCCCTCTCCACATTCCTAACCCTTCTCTACATTGGCCAGAGCTACAGCCAGTGTTAGCACAGGGACAGGGAACTGAGTCATGTTCACAACTAGTAGAAGCAGACGGTGAATTAAAAACTCAAAGAGGTCTAAAGATCGCCTTCTCTTTATTATTCTGTTCATCCTCTATTGTGTCCCGCTTTTACTTTTAAACATGCTTCATCCGTACATATTCTCGTACACAACCAACAGAGAAGCCATGCGCACTTCTTCCCTAGTCCACTGACAGCTGACGCAGCAGGACGATGGCTTTCATACTAAACTACCCATCATGCATTGCACTTTTTGCAAATTGCAAAATGTAAAAACAACCATTCTAAATACATAACAGCTTAGTTTTGCTCGAAAACCTTGTAATGTAGTTTATTTTAAGTGTCTTTAAGGAATTTAAAAGATTATTTAATTTTTTATATAAATAACCATGATAAGAATGATAAGCAAAGACAAGGGGTATATAATGTAATGCACAACTGAAGTTTTTCACTGTTTTCAGACTTGTCTGCTGCAATGCAACTAAAGTGTGGTCAAGAAAATTTTCGTGATGCAGTTGAAGGTTGATGAAGGGGCCCCTCCTCCATAGTGGGAGGGCCCTGGGCCCAGGGGCGGTGGCCCTGCCCGCCCCCCCTATAGCTCCGCCCCTGCCCCTCATATTTGTTAAGTCCTTGCTGAAATTGTCAGCCGCAGAAAATTCACAAAATATTTTTCAGTGTAGATCAGACTCCAGTCTCGATGTGACCCACATAGACCAAGATTGTCGTAAGTTTAAAAAAAATCTGATAACTTGCTTGATATTTTTCGTAATTAATTACATAAACTACGTGTTTTGTCTGAGCCAAGCACCTTATACTAAACACTTGCTGGCAAATTAGTTTTTACACAAAGTACATTTTTAGCAGACAAACTACACTGTACTGATATAACTCGGTCTACCTGTAGATCTACTTAACGTTAGCGCTAGTCAGGTTAACTCATTAGGTATGAGTTCACCTCGCAAGTCCCGCTAACGAATCGTAATTGTTATTCTGTTTTAAACATTTAAATCGTAATTGTTATTCTGTTTTGTCATCACTCATTTTTTAACAATATCAAAGAAAGACTAGAAGACAGGACATCAGTGTTAGGGCAACTTGTCACAGGTCGATGAGGAAGAGTGAGAAGCTCTGTCTTATCGATAACGTTATGTTCCTATTCAGGAACATTTTTCTTAGAGCAGATTAACATTATGTTAGGTGCCCATTCGTGAAGTGTACTGGTCATTTTCATCCCTTTGGCCGCGATCACACCGCGTGTAATCCGCAAGGTTGTGCAGACGAAAGTTGAAAAAACAAGGAGCTGATTTTTTCAGGAGCGGATTTTGTTTGCCGTTGCTAAGACAACCACAGGTTCACTCCGCTTAGCATAGCCCTTATTTCGCTAAGCAAACTGAGTAACTAAAGTTTCTGTTGATTGAATGAACAAATATTCTGAAAGTAAAGATATAAATCTCACTAGATATGTCATAAAAACGTTTGGTAATGACGAAGGTTTTGAATATGTTGCGTTTTCTGTGTCGAGAATGACATGAATCTCGAGTGACATGTCCGCGGATTTTCCGCACTGAGTTGAATTTTTTGACCGGCAGAAAATCTGCGTTCCGCGCTCAGCGGAAAATCAGCGCGGAATACGCTCCCTGCCATTAAGAAAAACAGAAAAAATCCGCCTCCAGCTGAAAATTCCGCCCCGGTGTGATCGCGGCCTTTGACCAGTCTAAGGTTGCCACATGTACGTGCATTTGGCTACCAACAAGTGCAGTTTATGCCGGCTGTTTTACCTTCTTATGACTGTTAACTAATTTTCTTGATTGATTTATTGTTTCCGTATAACTGTGTTTTTATCTCATTGCATGCTATTGCTCCTGCCTGGCTTGGTGCTTGCTCCTGCTTGTGCTGTGGTTGCTACGCATGTCTCGCCCTGCCTGCACATGCTGTATGTTTATGTGTTTGTCTAATTATTTTCTTGTCATGACTTCTGATGGCTAGATGTATTCCATGTTAATACCTCACTTGTGTGTGTTTGCAATTTTTCTGCTTTATGGCTTTCTTGTTTTACTGTCTGTTTATAGCAGCTTGTGTTGGTGCGTTTGCAGTTCTGAACCCGAATATAGTGAGGACACAACAGTTATGGGACCATGCAGCACCACACCTATCAACGCTTTCAAGATGGTGTGAGACTTCTACTGTGAAAAAAGCTTATTTTATTGTACAGCAAAGATGAAGGTGCCTTGCAGCTAAGTTCTGTTCAGTCCATGATCACTTGTGTGTCCCTGTATCTTCCAAACAGCTAGCATCATTTCTCTTACTGTGTCAGGCTCAATCCAAATACCCACAGCACCCAGGACACTGTTCAGAAAGTTTGCCCATGTTTTAATGATTCTGCTGACGGTGGACTGGTGTATACTGAAGCGGTCTGCTAGATCCCTCTCTAAACATGGTACACATCTAAAATAGGAACAGCTCATCAATCAGCAGAAGACATCAGCTCTGGAGGGGATATTAGTTTTAATGGTAATAACTAGGCTAAATGTGAATGGTTTATCATTCCTAATGCAACATTGATAGTAAAAGCACACAGTAGAGGATTGGGAAGTAAGATACAGTACACACACCACATTGTATTGTTCTCCGAGCCTCAACTTTTAATAAAGGATTCACCTGGTATAGAGAGCAAGAGGCATAAGGCAGGACCCCACATGCAATTTCACCACATATCTTACACCTAGTATTTCTATGCATGGCATAATAACAATCTTTGGCTACATATAGAAGTCAATGAGTGATTTAATGATTAGGAATGTAATGATAGTGAAAGTTATTTCTGAAAACTTTGACGAGTATAATATATAATGATGACTCGGTAACCCTGGCACTGGAGGATGTCTCAGGAGCTGTTGCAGGATGGCCTTGAACCAGCACACACAATTCTCCATGTGCCCGGTTCAATTTGAGTCCATCAAAGGTGTAGAGATGCTGTGTTATCGCTTAAACATCCAGCGGTCTGATGAGGCATTTTTGGACTCAGGGAAAGGGTTCTGTCCTTGAGTCCTCTCTGGTTTCATAGCAGCAGACAAGACGTTCTTCAGGAGGGTGAAGGCTTCTCCCTGGAACCCCTAATTCCAAGGTGTCCTCTGATTGTACACTGTGCACAATGGAATAAAGCAACAAAGGTTCTGAGTCTCATTGAGTCACTGTCCAGCCCACAGACCCCACGACCCATGCTAGGGATGCCAACTTTCTCACATCCAAATTGTACACTTTGCTCAGGATGCAGGACAAGTAGGCCTACTGGTAGAGGCCCTATACCCCTAGACCAGGGGTCGGCAACCCTAGGCACGCCAAGGAATTTCCAGTGGCACGCGAACATTGCACTACCCTAATAATTTAATACATTAAAAATGTTCAGACATATGATGAAATGTCATTGACCTTAAAAATCACTATGCAGCAATAGCGCCCCCCTCCCCATATTTATTTTCCCCACTAGATGTGCCCCTTTGATGCATTGCTAAGATGGCAAAGAAGCCGACAGGTCGGACCTTCCACTCTTCCTGGACCGCAGAATATTTGTGCTGTGTGCACTTATGTTTTGAAAGTGTTGCGTTCGAACATACAATGTTAGACGTCATTACGAGACAAATCGCGAAAAGACTTTCAAAGATCAGGCAGATAGGAAGTTATTTCAGACACACAAGGGAGTTTAGGCTACTCCCAACCACATTGACACATATCTGCGAATACGCGCCAGCTTCAGTCAGAGTTCGCAGAGCGCTTTGGGGACTTTCAGAAGTAGGCTATAGCGCAGTGTTTTCTTCCTTGATCAAACCAGCTTTGACGGACATGAAATTTATTTGGCTCTGATAGAGTGGTTGGGCACATATGAAAATGCAGCTGATTGAGTTGAAGAGCTCAACATTGTGGGTGAGCAAGTTCAATGAACTTACAAAACACATCGCAGGGCCAACATCATTTACGCCTGCTGAGCATCTTTACCGAAAAGTTCAGCTGTCTGCGCAATATCGCACTTACCCTGACATAGCCCGCCCATAATACGAATGTTCATCGGATGGACAGCAGTATTATGGTCGGGCTATGTCAGGCTATATTGCACTGGCTTTAATGTCAGTGTTCGGATCAACCTATCTGCGTGAACAGATATTTTCGCACATGAATAACGTTATGTCCTTTGCCCCTCCCAAAGTCGTCTGACAGCGGTGCATTCCGAAACATGCGTCCAAAGTGACCAATTACCAACCGCACATTTCAGAGCAAAGTAAGGCGAAGCAGGGCCAGGGATCACATTGACTATTAGGCAAAACATTTATTTTCTAACAAGGCAAGGCCTATTTCAAATTGTCAGGTTATTGTTAATTAAGTTACTTAGCCTATTATGTTTTCTTTTTTTTTCAATCTGTGCTATTATTATCAGTTCCATCTTCAATTGGCTCTGTGAATAACATGCCTACTGTCAGATTTTGGATGTTAGGCCTACTTTGTGAATTTGTTGCCTATTTGGTTGTTATCTAATGGGAAGAGAAGGAGAGGGAAATATGGGTGTTCTAAAACCTTGAAGTCTGTGAGGATAAAACAGTGCAATGGTGTTTTACATTTGCTCAATGTCCATATCCATCTAAATATGTAGCCAGTATTTAATTTCACATAGTTAAAGACACCTACTGGCACACTAACCAATATGAAAATTTCTAAATGGCACAGCATGGCAAAAAGGTTGCCGACCCCTGCTCTAGACCCTAGTACATCAAAAATAATTTGCCTATAGGTAAGGGCTCCAAATGTAGGGCACTACAAATTTATAAATATGAAAGGAATAGGCCAATTAATGTATTTAACTTAATGCAAAATAACAACACAATTGTTTTTACATGTTCTATGATATGGACCCATGGTGGTGGGTACATCACCCGTAGATTGAGTAGTCTGGGATGGGCCCACCGCAATAGCTGTGTAGCAACTTGAGTGGGGGACTGTGTACTCCCCTTATGGTTGAAGTGGTAGACCACCCATGTATTGTCTGACCTTATCAGGACATGCATCCCAGCTAGCACAGGTAAAGTGTTAGGATGTGGAAAATCGCCCTCAGTTCCAGCACATTTATGTTTTGTCCGTGTTGTTCTTCAGTCCACAAACCTCGGGCAGTCCTGCAATGCCGATTAGAGACGTGTCTGTAGTCAGTACTTCCCTGCGGGAGGGTATGGACCCCATCGGGACTCCTTGGGTCAGGCGTGGATGCCTCCTCCAGGGATGTAAACCCCTGAGGCAAAGTGACCCTTCGCCCAGATCTAGAGAGGCCGTAGCTTAAGAAGGCCCAACGGGACCACAGATGAAGCTGCCGTAAGTGTGCAGCATCTGAAAAGATGCAGATGTCTGGGTGTGGCCCTCCTGAACTGCTGCAGGAGCAATCAGCCCAAGGCTGGTTACGTGCTCGATTAGCCGAGTAGAGTCGTTGAGTAAGGGAAGATGGGAAGAAATACCGCTGGCCTGAAGTGGGGACAATGCTGCCGCGACCAATCGCGTGAAGATCCTGGGTGGCAGAGATATTTCGAAAGGCAAGATGCAGAACTGATAAGTGAACTGATAAGGGAAATACAATTCTTTCAGGTCTATTGAAGTAAACCAGTTGCTCTGCCTGACGCCTTGCAACACGTCGCTTGCGTGCAGAATGTGGAACCTGATGACCTTTAGATGGTTGTTCAAAGGTCGTAGATCTAAAATGGACTTCCTTTCTTTGGAATGATGAAGTATGTGAAATAAAATCCACTTTCTTGTGAGAGGTGATCTAATGGCTCGATGGCCCCTTTCTCCAGGAGGGCCAAAGCTTTTGTTGGGTCTGTAACGATGGTCATTTTGACTCCTTGAAATCTTGGCAGTCGGCTCCTGAACTGAATGGTGTAACCTTGTGCCAGGGTGCTAAGCACCCAGGAGTCGGATGTCAGCCCTTCCAAATTGGCCATTCCATGGCTAGAGGAGAGGCAGGGGAAGGCTGCCGAAAGAAGGCACTATGCGCTGCGACAACAGCATGGGCTGTGTCCAAACCCAATCTTGCCATCTTCACCGCCAGCTTGATGATTGATGTCCGGCTTGCAACTGATGCTCGCAGTGAGCTGCGTGCTGCATCCAGGGAGTCTGGCTCAGAACCATGGTACATCATGTCCCCCTGCCAGGCGCACTTTAATGCACGGGCTTACCCGGGCTTTGGCCGGGGGCCCCCGACCAATCAGGGGCCTCATAATATCAATGAATAAAATAAATAATCCTAGGCTACTGGAGGTTTGAAATAATTGAGCGTCGAACTAAAGTGACATCTGCTGGTGGTGGTGAAGTCATATCAAGCGAACTGTCCCAAAATAAAATGTAACAACATTCAATCAACGTCACAGAGAGTAAGAGGCTAGCTGATGAAATTGAGCGGTTAACTGAAAGAGAGCGAGATGAGGCGTGTACACAATAGCGGTGCTCAGAAAAGAAAGAGAAATAAAAAGATTAAAAATTTCAAAGAGTCATTGCCCAAAGTTACAGACTTTTTCACCAATAATGTCGGCAAACAATCCGATGATCCAGATGGCATACGTTCAATGACAAACCCTCTCCCCGCTACTAATTCCAGTGAAGTAGGCCTACTACGTGAAACGGGTGAAGTGCTCAATCCGGTAAGATCATCACGTTAATCTTTTCTGCATATTCACCAGATCTGTGCATCATGATTCATGAACGAAGAAAACTGCTAGCTCTGGCCTACTTAAGATCACCTGCACCCTTATTCTACCATAGGCTAGACAGGCTAAATGAGATGATGGTTAGCCGACAGTATTTAATCAGGGACACTATTTTTACGTTTTGTAAAGGTGGAGAATGAGGGCTTTGAGTCAGGAGGCGAAAATGAGTCGATATTGGCATCAGGGAATGACTCTGCTGAGGAAGAGGGTGTCAGTGAAACAGAAGGCAGGCAGGAGTCAGACGAGAGAGGAGTGGCTGAGGGGGAGCAGCGGAGGAAGAGAGTGGAGCAGTGAAACAAGAAGAGGCTGAATCTCGAGGTGCACTGCCACTGGAACGAGACACGTCAACAAACCCATGCTATAGTACTGATCCCGGTGTCTGGGGCAATTGCATTAGTCAGCAGGTGCGGTCTTATTGGGTGAAAATCGGACCCAAGACCTGCCAAAATATTGATTGTGACTTTTCTGCATCTGAACGTCAATATAAAAACCAAAAGAGACTCCTTTCCAAAGTTCATTTCCAGCGGAAACTTGTAAATGGAGAGCTTGTTACCTGAGAGTGGCTATGCTACTCGCCATCTCTGGGCAATGTATTTTGTTTCGCGTGTAAACTTTTTGGCCAGAGCCAAAAAATCACCATTTGCAAGTAAGGGGTTCTGTGATTGGAAGCACGCTGTTAAGGCACTTGCAGAACACGAAAGCTGTGCCACTCACAGACAAGCCATGGTCGCATATATAAGACAGGCATCTGACTGTGGAACGGTCGACTCTGAGCTTAGAAAGCAGTTCAGTGATGAGTGTCAGTACTGGAGGCAGGTTCTCCAGAGGGTTGTAGCCGTTGTCAAACATTTAACAGAGTGTGGGCTGGCTCTGAGAGGACACATGCACTTATTTGGAGATGTTAGGAATGGAAATTATTTAGGTAGCATGGCGCTTACAAGTCAATTCGACCCATTCCTCAAAGCCCATATAGAACGATTTGGGAATGCAGGCAGGGGAAAACCTTCATATTTGTCTTTGAGTGTGTGCGAAGAATTCGTAAAGTTAATGGGGGGAAAAGTCCTTGCTGAAATTGTCAGCCGCGTAAAACTCGCAAAATATTTCTCAATCAGTGTAGACTCCACTCCTGATGTGACCCATATAGATCAACTTACTTTCATCCTGCGCTATGTGTCACCTGATGGAGACATTGAGGAGCGGTTCTTAACATTTCTCCCCATAACGTCCCACACGGGAGAAACTCTGTGATGAAAGTTTTGGGGGAGATGGACATTGACATTGCAAATTGTCGCGGGCAGTGCTACGACAATGCGAGCAATATGTCGGGCACATACAAAGGTCTACAGTCACGTATCAAGGAGATAAATCCACTGGCGGAGTGCATACCCTGTGCCGCTCACACATTGAACTTGGTTGGCATTAACAGTGCAAATTGTTGTGAAGAGAATTTTTTTAATCTGGTTCAGACACTCTTTAACTTTTTCTCAAAGTCGCCCTCGCACTGGCAAGTTATTACTAAGGGATCGCATGAAAATGAAAATAGCCGAATAGAAACTTTGAAAACACTATCAGACACAAGGTGGTCAGCGCACTCGGATGCCACCAAAGCCCTGTGTTTGAATTATGCGGCTATTCAGAAATCATTACGGGTCATTGGTGACGATGAACGTTAGGGATGCAACGGTTATTGAATTTTACGGTTACCGAACGATACGCCCTCTACGGTTCAATAAACTTTCGTAAACCGCAATATTTCGGTTTATTAATAAAATGTGAATCTATTGAAGCTCCCTGAAATTTGCTTATGCAGCCAGCATTCACGAGCTCTACATGCAGAGCTGTAGAACCCTCAACCAATCAGCGTGATTTTATGCTATTTAGCTCCGCCTGTCAAATGTGTGAAAGTTTTCACTAACTGCACGTTAGACAGAGAGAGATGAGCTAAAAGCTCCACTCGGAAAGTAGGCAACATTAAGCCAGAAGAATTGCTGCTGTGGTACATTTTGTGCAAACTTATGACCGTTTACACAAACAAAGCACTTAATAACATAAAATGCGTCTAATAGCCTACAACACATGCTACTAAACCGGTTGTCAGAAAATAGCGCTTACCACTCGCCCAAATTCGCCTAGGCTACCGCAAATATAGCCTACCTTGCCTAATGTAAAATATTACGCAAGGATGTCTAGGGGCTGTAATGCTTCGTTTATCTTGCGATGAGTTAGATCAAATGTCGAGTACGGTGAGACTGGGCTTGGATGCAACAAGTGACAGGCTAAACGTTTTACAGAAAAAAAACGTCCTCTCCCCAGGCTCAGCTATTGTAACATTAACATTTGCAAGCTTCTTTGCAGCACGGTGTTGTAAAGACACTGATACTGGGATGTCATGCAATCCATTGTCACGCAGGCCGTTTCCCTTAAGTACTAGGAATAAAAGGCCTCTCATTCTGTTGTTGGCTACCAGCAATGAGCAAACAATAAAATAGGCCTAGGCTACTGGAGGATATTTACTAGTTTAGGACATTTCATAGCATTTCAAGAATATTAACAATGATGTCCTACCGTAGTTGGTTTTATTTTATTCTGTCTACCCTCTAGCAGCCTATTAGGCAATTTATGAAAGAAATCAAATGAAAATTGCAGATAGACTAATAGATAGGCTGATGGTTGATAAGGAATAAAAGAACAATTTTACAACCCCTTTTTCGTTGGAAAATACCGAAACCGTACCGTCACCGTGGCCCCAAAACCGTGATACATACCGAACCGTGGGCACACTGTACCGTTGCATCCCTAATGAACGTCAGACTGTAAGTGCTCGAAACGAGGCCAAATCACTGTGTAAAAGCATGGACAAATTGGAAAATGCTTTTCTTTGCAACATGTGGAACGCCATTCTCCAGCGCTTTAACAAGGCGAGCAAAGCACTGCAGGGTGTCGATCTGGACCTCTATAATGCAGTATGCCTGGTCAGGTCATTGAGAGACTACGTTTCAGGATTAAGGGACGAAATTGACCGATTTGAGACGGCAGGCTCAAAGATGTCCCCAACCATATCCAAAGTCTACAAAGGAGATAAACAGCGGGTGAAAATGCGCAAAAGGCAAGCTGATGACTCCTCCGAACCAGAGTGTCATCTGCCAGGTCGACGCAAGTTCTCAGTGAGCGTGTTTAATGTTGTGATTGACAGGCTGGTGGCAGAGCTTGACAGGAGATACCAGTCATACAACAAAACTCTGCAAAGCTTTGGCTTCTTGAACAATATAATGACAACGTCTCCACAAGACCTCCGCAAGACCTTGTGGTTGGTCTAGATCTTCAAATGGACGGGAATATGTCGCCATCGGCAGGTGACCTCCTCAAACTCCTGAGGAAAAGAAATTTGCATACTGTGTTCCCTAACACGGACATAGCGACAAGGCGATACTTACCTTGGCGATAGACACATTGAAAGAGCTTCATGGGCAAAACAACCACAGCTCCAAAGGAAAGGTTACTCAGAAGTCTCGGAAGATTAGCTCCAATATGATATCCACAATTTTATGTATACAAACCAATCTTGCACGAGAAGATGATAAGAGACCACTTCCGGGGCGAGTGTACCTTAAGTACTGGGCCAGGATTACGTCACCCCAGTCGCAAGTGTCTTTGTTGACATAAACACTCGAACTGCATGTGCATGTTATGAACATCCAGGTGCTTAAAGCACCGGTCAGAAGCAATGAAATAAAACCTCTACCAATTTCCTACAAGAGTTTTCTGACTTCCTGTCCTTTTGTCTTCTCGTTCCGAGAAATTATTGATTTTGGCTGATATCAGCATTCACATTTGCTGCACTATCAAGCCAATGGTTAATGAATTTTTAAATCTTTATTGTAAATTAAGGCCCGGGGGGCAATGTGGCCCATTGAACAATTTAATCTGGCCTGTGAAGTTCATTTTGAATGCTCATATAAAGCTGATATGAAATAGTGTCATAAATCGGTTCTACATTATTGATTCAGAAAATCTATGACATTATTGGCAAATTTTTACATTTTTGCTTTTATTACATTAAAAATGGCCCAATGTATCAATATTGATTTAATAATTTATTACTGGCAGTTATTGTCTTATTGGCCATTATTACAGTCTTGTCCGCGACAGACCTCATTTTAACTATTTAGACAGTATTTGTTCTCTGTATAAAATGGCCCTTTCAGAAATTACAAAGCATAGAAGATTGTGGCCAATTGTAAGGAAAGGGATGACGTATTTAGTTTCACCTACAGCCTTTAACTTGAGTCATTGACAGTATAAATCACCCAGACAATCCACTTGCTCTATCTTGCTTGCTCTGTTATGCAAGCAACAAGTTGTACCTGGCTTGTTGCATATTCTTTACAAGGATGAGAAAACCTGTTTACTAAAGTAGGCCTACTGTTATTTTTTTTACTTTTATTTTACTAACTAATCTAACAATAATCAGATAGCATTACGCCTACCTCTCTGTAGAAACTAACAATACTTGACTAAAAGTGAACTATGATAGACAACAGGACAGTGAGTGTTTTTGTATCATTGTTCACAATGGGTAGCTTTGGCTTACAATCTGAAGCAGCATTTGTGACTGTTGCCATTGGAGTTTTAATTTATGTATTTGCTATGTGTGCCAATTTTCTTCTTTTAGGAATAATAGCTGTTCATGTACATTTGCATCAACCAATGTACATTTTACTGTTCAATTTATCTGTCAATGACATTGTCGGTCTCAGTGCCATGATTCCACCAGTTATGTACAACTTGCTGTCAGAACACAGATATACAAGTTTCCTTGCTTGTCTGATTCAGGCCTTACTGCTTCATTTGTATGCTGGTGCCTCATTCTTTATATTGTCAGCCATGGCTTTTGATAGATATATTGCTATATGCCACCCCCTTAGATATCATGCAATAATGTCCAAAGCTGTAGTCAAATATATTTTAATATTATGCTGGCTAACTAATTTACTTCTGGTGGGATTTATATTTGGACTTACCTTACGTTTTCCAATTTGTTCAACTCATATTCCTAATTTCTACTGTGACAATATGTCAATCCTCAGGATAACTTGTGCAAAGGACACAACCATAAACAATATTTTCGGTTTGTTTATCACTGGCTTTTATCATGGAGTTGCTCTGTTTTCTATTGTCTTTTCTTACACTTTTATTCTAATAGCTTGTTTCACAAATAAGGATCCTGATGCGAGATCAAAGGCTTTGTATACATGTGCCACTCACTTTCTAGTGTTTGTGGTCTATGAATGTTCTGCAGGTTTAATTGTTCTTGTATACAGAATTCCTCAAAGCCCTGTAATACTGAAGAAATTCATGGCAATGTCATTTGTAATATTCCCCTCCTGTCTCAATCCAATCATATATGGAACAAAAACTAAAGAAATTAAACAGAAGATAAAACAGATATACGACAACAAAATATGTAAGAGACATGATGTGGGAAAACCTAGACTGAACACAGTGCATACCATAACTGAATGAATGACAAAATACAATCATCATGGGCCCAGTATCCGCAAGCTACTCGGAACAACATCAGTGTGGCCGAAAACTACTCTACTGTTTGACCTCTGTACTTTTGTGTAGGCCTAGTTATAGCCAAAACTGATGCACTTTACCAACATAAAATCTTAAAAGAGAGCAGTAAAGCTGGGCAGGATGTTTGAATGTACTTTTATATAGTTTTTAACGTTTTGTGACTGTTATGAACTTCATTTAAATTTCCTCTGATCCTTTGGAGAGCCACTCAGTAGCAAGTGGCGAGCTATTGGTAACTCCCAAGCTCCCTGTTGGAGACCCCTGGTCTAGACCATTGTGATCCAGACTTGGAAATTCCATGCTTTGATCTGTGAACAGGTTTCAAAGTACCGGTAATCAGGAGTGTAATGTTACACTAATAACAAATCTTTGGTTGGAAAGACCCGCAAATTCACACCTGCAAATTGTGACAATTTACTGCTTTGTATCTGAAAGTGTTAGTTTATGTTATGGTAGCAAGTTAATATAATGCTATGTTTTTTTTTCATGAAAATTTATTACCTAAAGTGAAATGGCTTTGTTATTGTAGTTAAATATTATTCATATTTCTCTCTGTATGTCACCAAAGGTTTTGTGAAATGTCATGTAAAAACAAACTATCATTTCAAGCTCATGCAGGGGAAAGTCATGTTTGCTTCTCTTGAGGGTGTTGGCTGAAAGCGTATTTCCAATGAATTTCCACCATAATATAAACAGTGCAATGTCTATAGGTCAATAGGACCATGGATCACAATACTTTACAGTGCTGGCGGATTTGAGCAACCAGTGTTGTGAAAGTTCTCACAAACTAGTTAGCTCAATTCAAACTGAAAAAAAAAAAATTACATTCACCAAATAAAAAATAACCTATATTTAATTCATTTGAAGCTGACATAGGATATTGATGAGTGAACTATTAGTAAAGCTACCTTGTTCTCTAATGTTAAAATGAAACATATTAATCAAAAATAAGTTACAGGCCAGGTTATGGTTTAAGGCAGAGTGGGTATCAGGGCAGTAACTCCAGTCCTGGTGGATGCGTAAGTTCCAAATTTGTATTCAATAATAACTACATGGCAAGCTAAAATAACACTATAAGTTAGACACATTGCATGACCATTAGAGATTTAGTTGAACTAGCCCAATATCCTTTAAGAAAATGATGACTAAAAATGACCAAAAATGGCCATCGGCCCACCAGGCATTGCCCTATGGCCAGTCCATGCCTGTCCATCAATCAAAAGATTGGAACTTGCAAACCAAAAGAGCTGATGCAATTATAAATGTCTGTTGAAAATAAATAAATAAATAATAAAATGCTACCAAAAGTGCGTGCAAAATGTTTTCGGCCAGACCATCATCAGTTTTGCACACACTTTGGGTAGTGCTTTTTTATTACTGCATCTTTTGATTGATGGACAAGCCAAGTACAACCTTATATTTAGGCTATAATATTACAAAATTAATCAGATGTTTTTTTCTTTTTTTTTGGTTTATTTTGTTCTATGTCTTCTTTAATCTTTTTCGCTGTCCAATATGGACTAAACCAATGTGTCACTGGCTGGAAAGCAAGAAATATTACAATACAAGTAAAGGGAAGAATGCATTATTTTAATTTTAGAAACCATCTGTAGAAGGGGGAGTCTTGCATACAGTAGGCTACTTTCTTCAGACAGGTTTTGGGGGTCTGTAGATAAGTAGTCTGTGCTGCTTTCTTGTGGCACCTACAAGTAAGTGCAGTCAAACAGGGCCCTGTTAGTTATCATCTTGAGGTCGGTAGGGTTTGGAGAGGGCTAGGTAGAACACACAAATACACCAAGTATTTAAGAGTCCAGGATCAACGTCAAACGTTTGCCCTGGATCAATGTACCTTAACCCTAACCCTAATCCTAACCCATTCATCCAGGGCAACAAGTTTGACATTGGTCCTGGACTCTTAATTACTTGGTGATATCAGATCTTCCATGAAGCGAACATGAGTCAGCACCTTGTGGGGGATGTGAAGATTACATAATTCTTACTTCAGTAGATGTCAGTAATTCTATTCAAAATAGCCCACTGAAGTTCCCACAGAATTAATAAAATGCTTTTGTTACCTTAAGTGTAGGCACATGAAGGTTTTGAAGGAGTACATACTCTAAAGGGCTTCAAACCCTTCATGTGCTTACACTTCAAATCCATATCCCAAATCAGTCTGGCCAACCTGCCTATATTACTGGATGTTCCTTTTCCCCTGTAAAAGTTTGCATCATTTGATTCAGAGTCAGACGACTGTAACTCATTGGCATTGATTGATAAATTACATGTTCTGGTGTAAATTG
>JAODXP020001011.1:17500-20426 GCA_027497455.2 Sardinella longiceps | reverse complement strand
TCAATTCAATTCAATTTTATTTGTAGAGCGCACAAATACAGTACATTGTCTCGCGGCGCTTTACAGACAGTACGGGAAGCATCCATGAGAATCAGGGGCAAGGAAAAACTCCTCGCTTTGTAAATAGTTTGTTATGTAGGAAGAAACCTTGGGCAGATCCACGCCTCATGGACTCAGCCTACCTGCCTGGGGCCTAATAAAGTATCCGTAAAGTCTGATGCATAGATTGACCATGGTTAACACAAAACAGTATGAGTACTGAATGTAGTCAGAGATGATATACACATAGTTTGTGCGACAGTCAGGGCCAAGGGATGGAGTCAGTAGTTGGAGTGTGGGATTAGTCAGTATTTGGAGTGGGATCAGAGTTCATTGGGTGTTGGTCGCCATCTAAGTAGTGGTCATCAGGGGGCCATCAGGCCAGTTCCATCACGGGCCTCAGAGAAAAGGGGGATGGTCATGGTGTGTGGCTCCGGGGAGGTTGGTCAGCATCCGTAGTGGGGTAGGGTTGGTGGCAGGGAGGTACGGGAGGTTCATCACTCAGCCAGTGCGTCGGGGCAGAGGAGGCAAGAGAAACAAAGAGAAACAGAAACAAGAGGATTAGGCCAATCTAGGAGGATATCACTTCATGATATGTGTCATATAATCTAGCTAGAGTGAGGAGAGGGAGAGAGAGAGATCCCTCGTTATGCAGTTCTCCTTTTGTTTCCACGGAAACCAACTTAGAACCCAGATGGAGGACTCACAACACAGCTAAATTGCTGCTAGCTGCTAGCTAAAGAGTGCAGTGCAGTGTGTGTGTGTGTGTGTGTGTGTGTGTGTGTGTGTGTGTGTGTGTGTGTGTGTGTGTGTGTGTGTGCTAGTATAGTTGGATTTCAAGCCCGCTTAGCTAAAGAGTGCCGTTGTATTAGCCTATAGTTGGACTTCAGGACCAGTTAGCTCAAGAGTGCAGTGGTTCTGTATAGTTGGACTTCTGGCCCAGTTAGCTAAAGAGTGCGGTGGTATATCTGGACCTCAAGAGTGCAGTGGTAGATCTAGACCTCAAGAGTGCAGTGGTTCTGTATAGCTGAACTTCAGGCCCAGTTAGCTAAAGAGTGCAGTTAGCAGTCAGCTCAAGAGTGACTTCACAACCCCACAGGTCAATGACCACTGGCCAGTTAAGTACGTGGAAGACAAACTCTTTCTGAATGGGATATCAAGTTGTGTTTGTGTTTGTTTGTGTTTGTGTGTGTGAGGGTGTGTGTGTGGCTGAGTCTGAATAGTATCTGAAGTCATGAGTTTTGTCTGCGTGGGTGTGTGTGTGTGTTTACCTCAGTCTGAATGGGCAGAAAGTCATGTGTTTGTGTGTGTGTGTGTGTGTGTGTGTGTGTGTGTGTGTGTGTGTGTGTGTGTGTGTGTTTGAGTTTGTGGCGATTGTTAAATTTACTGCAGCGCTCACAAGCTCAGTGTTGTTTCAGTGTGGGCTGGCTAACATTGATCTTCCTAGCCTTGTGAACTCAACAGGCCTCCACCTAAGCATCACAAACTGTGTGTGTTTTCCTGTGTGTATGTGTGTGCCTGTGTGTGTTTGTCTGTGTGTGTGTGCCTGTGTGCCGTGTTGTGTGTGTGTGTGTGTGTTATTTCCCTGGGAGCCAAGCCAAGGTCTCTATCTTGCAGTATGGCGGCGAGACTCGTGACAGTTGGACTTGGCTGCAGAGGAGCCGGAGAAATAAAACAAGGAGACTCCTGTGCAGGCCAAGGTCGTCTCCATGACTACCACCTCTCAGGATTCCGTCTGGGTGTCGTGGAATTCCCCTCCACCGGTTGCTATGACCACAGAGGGGTCCTGGGCCACTTGTGACAGCCTATAATAATTTCAGTTGCCCTGAGACCGTACACACACACACACACACACACACACACACACACACACACACACACACTCTCTCTCTCTCTCTCTCTCTCTCTCTCTCTCTCTCTCTCTCTCTCTCTCTCTCACTCACTCACTCACACACACACACACACACACACACACACACACACACACACACACACACACACACACACTCTCTCTCTCTCTCTCTCTCTCACTCACTCACTCACTCACACACACACACACACACACACACACACACACACACAAGCTGACAAAGAGACATTTATCCTGGTGCATTGAAGCAGGAGTCAGTTTTGAGTTACTTATTATTGTTGTTATTATTTCTGGTCTAAATTTGTGTCACAGCTGCCAAGAAATCTGTCGGCTAAAACAAAGATATGGAGAGAGAGACTGGGAGAGAGAATGAGGAGAGAGAAAGAGGGAGAGAGAGAAAGAGGGCCTGAGAGAGGGAGATAGACAGAGAGAGGGTGAAAGAGATAGGGAGAGAGAGACAAAGAGAAAGTAAGGAGAGAGAGAGAGAGAGAGAGAGAGCAGGAGGGAGGGGGGGAGCGACAGAGCGATAGAGGGATGGAGAGAGAGAGGGTGAGAGAACGAGAGAGCAGAGAATGAATGCCTCCCTCGATATCAGCTCTTCCTGTCATTGTGAAGCAGAATTCACCAAGCGCTGGACTGGTCCCCCACTAGAGAGAGCGAAAGAAAGACTGAAGACAATTAACCCCCCTGGCAATACAGTCTAGTGCTTCTTCCTCCTATTGAGAATCACTATCAGATTAATAAAGTTATTATTGCACACAAGGAATCCGAATGAGTTAATAAAGTGAGTTATTACAAACTAGGAATCTTAAGGTGCCTACAGACCAAAGATCCGCGACGAGACGGGCTGCGACGTCCTAAAAACCTGGACGTTCTAAAACTCCGAAACTGCGATTTGACATGTTAAATATTTTGAGACTGCTTGCAACTGCCTGCAACAACCTACGACGATTCATTCACACCGCCGCAACTCCGTTCTGGAACTGTTTTGTCTCGTCGCGGATCTTCAGTCTGAAT
>JAODXP020001011.1:0-7500 GCA_027497455.2 Sardinella longiceps | reverse complement strand
GGGGAGTTTATTAAGGCTCTGTACGAGTCGGATGAGAATTGTGAAGTGGACGCATCCACACACACACACACACACACACACACACACACACACACACACACACACACACACACACACACACACACTCACAGCCTGTTCTGTCTTTCACAGGGGAGTTTATTAAGGCTCTGTACGAGTCGGATGAGAATTGTGAAGTGGACGCATCCAAGTGTTCACCAGGGGATCTGGGAGAACATCAGAGCAACCTAAAGATGTGCTGTGAGCTGGCCTTCTGCAAGATCATCAACTCCTACTGGTACACACACACACACACACACTCAGATGTGCTGTGAGCTGGCCTTCTGCAAAATCATCAACTCCTACTGGTACACACACACACACAGACACACACACACACACACACACACAGACACACACACACACACACTCAGATGTGCTGTGAGCTGGCCTTCTGCAAGATCATCAACTCCTACTGGTACACACACACACACACACACACACACACACACACACACACACATACACACATATGTGCCGCAAGCTGCCCTGCTGCAAAACCATCAGCTCATACTATACAAACACACACACACACACACACACACACACGTGTCAACTTCTACTACTGGTACACACATGCACACATTTATAACATTTTTGTCTTTGAGTGTGTGACTGGGAGAAACACTCCATATTCCTTAACATATAATTGCACCGCAGTTATCACAAATGACACACACTCTATTCACACACACATACACACACACACACACACACACACACACACACACACACACATACACACACACACACACACACACACACACACACACACACACACACACACACACACACACACACACACACACACCACATACACAGCCTCCTAGAATGCCTGTAGAGCAAGGGTTACACATGTGCACATGATAGACTTCTGACAGGTGATTGACAGGTGATTGGCACAGGCGTTGTGATCTATTCCTCACTGATTGGTTGTCTCTCACTTTAACCCCTCCCCCTGGCAGTGTGTTCCCTCGGGAGCTGAAGGAGGTGTTTGCATCATGGCGACAGGAGTGCGGTAACCGGGGGCGACCAGACATCAGCGAGCGTCTGATCAGCGCGTCGCTCTTCCTGCGTTTCCTGTGTCCAGCCATCATGTCGCCGTCGCTCTTTAACCTGACGCAGGAGTACCCTGACGACCGCACCGCACGCACACTCACACTCATCGCCAAGGTTACGCAGAACCTCGCCAACTTCACCAAGTGAGTGACTAAGTGTGTGTGTACAGTATGTGTGTGTGTGTTTATATTTGTCTGGGTGTGTGTTTTGTGTGTGTGTGTGTGTGTGTGTGTGTGTGTGTGTGTGTGTGTGTGTGTGTGTGTGTGTGTGTGTGTGTGTGTGTGTGTGTGTGTTTGTATGAGTTTGTGTGAGTGATTTGTGTTTTAGTCATGTAACATGCAACCATGTAACTCTTTTGTGGTCTCTCTCTCTCTCTCTCTCTCTCTCTCTCTCTCTCTCTCTCTCTCTCTCTCTCTCTCTCTCCCCCCCCCATAGGTTTGGCAATAAGGAGGAGTACATGTCGTTTATGAACCAGTTCCTGGAGCACGAGTGGACAAACATGCAGCGCTTCCTGCTGGAGATCTCCAACCCAGAGACCATCTCCAACACCGCCGGCTTCGAGGGATACATCGACCTCGGCCGCGAGCTCTCCACCCTGCACTCGCTGCTCGCCGAGGTTGTCTCACAGATGGACCAGGTGTGTGTGTATGTGTGTGCGTGTGTGTGTGTATGTGTGTGTGTGTGTGTGTGTGTGTGGGGGGGGGGGGGGGGGTCTGTGTGTGCGTGTGCGTGTGTGCATCATTTCTTTTCTGTTCTGGGTCCCGCTGAAACGTTTTTGATCAAAATTCTTTTGGTTGCACCGTCTTATGTAAGAGTTGCACACAAGAGTTGCTCACTGAATAATACAGCCATCGGTACACACACACACACACACACACACACACACACACACACACTCTTTCCACACTAAATAATACAGCCATCGGTCCACACACACACACACACACACACACACACACACTCTCTTACTACACTAAATAATACAGCCATCAGCACACACACACACACAATCACACTCTCACTACACTAAATAATGGAGCCGTCAACATTCACACACACACACACACACACACACACACACACACACACACACACACACACACACACACACACACCACACACACACACACACACACACACACACACACACCCAGAGTAGGTCCAGTGCAATAGCTCTGTGCTCCACACCCCAAACTCATCAGATCCATCAGCAGGCAGAAATAATTGAGCAGAGTAAGGAGTGTAAACGCTGCTCATGCCGTTTCTCTGATGCCTCTCCTCCACTCTTCACTCCTCTCCTCTCCTCTCCACTCCCATCCTGTGCTGTCCCTGTGTTATCACTTTTCCTCTTCTCTCTTCTCTCTTCTTATCTCCTCTTCTTTTCTACTCTTCTGTCCTCTCTCCTACTCTTCTCTCTTCTCATCTTCTCTCTTCTCTCCTCCTCTTCTCTCTCCTACTCTTCTCTCTTCTCATCTCTCTTCTTCCCCTCATCTTTTCTTTCCTCTCTCCTCCTCTTCTCTCTTCTCTCTTCTCCTCTTCTCTCTTCTCCTCTTCTCTCTTCTTTTCCTCTTCTCTCTTCTTTTGTCTTCTCCTCTTCTCTCCTCTCTCCTCTTCTCTCTTCTTTTCCTCTTCTCTTCTGTCCTCTCTCCTCCTCCTCTCTTTTCATCTCTCTTCTTCTCCACTTCTCTCATCTCTCCACTCCCCTCCTATCCTCTCTTCTTTTTTCCCATTTCATCCTCTTCTCTCTGTTTGGATGAATCTCTTTTTCACACACACACACACACACACATACACACATACACACAGGCACTTCCACCACACAAGTCATTAAATCATTAAACCAGTCAGACATGAGCATTATCACACACACACACACACACACACACACACACACACACACACACACACACACACCTTTTTCATCATTTATAAGGCCACAGCCTATGCCACAAACACAAATCTCTTTACCCTGCTAAATAAGCAGAGACATTAAAGCTTAAATAGATGCATTAAAGGCAAATAAATAAATAAAGAAAGAAAGAAGGGCATTAATAGGTAAACAAAGCTAAGGGATAAATAAGTAAATAAAAGGTAAGGCACAAATAAGTAAACAAGATCAGCCAATCAGTGACAGAGGGGTGATTAATATGCAAATGTGTTTCTTTACAAATTAGGCAAACAAGTCAACAAAGAAAGACAAACACACACACACACACACACACACACACACACACACACACACACACACACACACACACACACACACACATGTCTCTTGTCTGTCTCGTCACGAGTGCTGTCATCTCATCTCCTAGGTGACAGGCTTCAAACTTTAATGAGTTCTCAGAACGACCTGACAAGTTCAAGCCTCTTTGACATAATACTGTGTGTGTGTTTGTGTGTGTGTGTGTGTGTGTAAGCCTCTTTAACTCAACAGTATGCAGGCCAGGGTGTTGAATTAACAAGGGGGTGTCAATCAGAGAGCGGTTTTGACAGACAGTGTGTGTGTGTGTGTGTGTGTGTGTGTGTGCGTGTGCGTGCGTGCGTGCGTGCGAGTGTGTGTATGTGTGTGTGTGTGTGTGTGTGTGTGTGCGTGCGTGCGAGTGCGTGCGAGTGCGTGTGTGCGTGTGTGTGTGTGTGCGTGCGTGCGTGCGTGCGTGCGTGCGTGCGTGCGTGTGTGTGTGTGTGTGTGTGTGTGTGTGTCCCAAACAGATGCTCTGTCTCCCCTGCTGGCTCTATGCCAGTGCTGGCTCCCATAACTCACTGAGTTGAAGTAGCTGAAGTGCAGCTGATAGTGTCCTACTGAGATAAACTCCTCCAGAGTTGCATCATATAGATCATTTCATATAATATTACATTCTATTATTTATTCACCTTTTTTTATTTCATTTCATATAAAATTACATACATTATTCTATTATTTATTCATATTTTTTATTATTATTAAAGTGATATTGGATCTCCTGACTTTAGGTTTGGATTATTGAATTACATTATTATATTATTTACTCATACGTATTATTATTATTATTATTATTATTATTATTATTATTATTATTAAAGTGATATTGGATCATATAGAGTCTCTAATGGGCCCCTTACATTAGTCTGTGATTGTTTAATTACATTATTATTTATTATTATTTATTATTAAGTGATATTGGATCATATAGAGTCTCTAATGGCTCCTGATAATGAACGACACAGCATGCACATAAAGTAGCGGAGTGGAGTGTGTGTGTGTGTGTGTGTGTGTGTGTGTGTGCGTCAGACAGTGATTATGAGTGTGTGTGTTAAAGTGGGTTAAAAAGGCTGGCTGCCTGCTGTGCGTATATGAGTGGGGCGATGCAGTGTGTGTGTGTGTGTGTGTGTGTGTGTGTGTGTGTGTGTGTGCGCCAGGGAAACAGATGTGTCCCCAAATCAACAGGCTCGTTAGCACCCTTCTGACATGTGTGAGGGACCCACCAGGAATGATGTGTGTCGTCGGCCACCTGTGTGTGTGTGTGTGTGTGTGTGTGTGTGTGTGTGTGTGTGTGTGTGTGTGTGTGTGTGAAGGATCCGCTAGGAATGCTGTGTGTGTCGTCAGCCACCTGTGAGCTCGACACCGGCATATCCTCACACACTCCTTCAGGAATACAGCGATGATGCAACCTGAACACACACTCTTCATCTGCAGGGATACAGTGAAGCAATCTACACACACACACACACAAACACACACACACACACACACACACAGACACACACACACCACACAGACACACAGACACACACACACGCTAATGGTGGCAACACACACTTTCAGAAACACTCTAGGAATCCAGTATCACTGAAATCTTATCACACAAATAGGACTATAAGATTCTGAACACAGTCACACACACACACACACACACATAATGAACACTAACTCAGCTCTGTGGCTGTGTGTTTGGTGGATGATGACTCATGAGAACAGAATTAGCCTGGAGGGAGTGTGTGTGTGTGTGTGTGTGTGTGTGTGTGTGTGTGTGTGTGTGTGTGTGTGTATGTGTGTGTGTGTGTGTGTGTGTGTGTATGTGTCCTAGGACATTTAAAGCACTGGTCACTTTCTCTGGCCACTAGAGACTCTACAGAGAAGCATTGTGACCTGATGATGTCATCAAACAGGGACAGTGGAAAGGTCCTGTGCTATTAAAGTACTAAAGGAAGGGCAGGCAGTGCGACAAGTCCTCTTAAGTAGCTGCTCACTAATAGCCACCCCTCTCTACAGGATAATCGGGTACGATTTTAGTCCGGGTGACGTTGCCATGCATTGTTACTTGGCAACCGGCATAACGGCGAGATTTCAACGTCATATCCGGCCATCAGCATATTCTTTCTAGTCTTCACTGACATTGTGCTGTCATGGGACTGTTATTCATGTGACCTTTAACCTCTCTGTCCTAGACGTCGGCCTCTAAGCTGGGCCCGTTACCCAGAATCCTCCGGGACGTGCACACAGCGTTGACCAATCCCGCGGGGGTCCAGATGATGTCACCGCCGGACCGATTGCCCTCCCCTCCCACCCCCAGCTGCAGCATCTCCACTGGTCTACAGAAGATGGTCATCGATAACGACCTATCAGGGTAAGGCTCCATCACATTGCAGCCAATCAAAGCACAGTATGTATGCCCTCCCCCTCCCGCCCCTAGTATCGATAACGACCTATCAGGGTAAGGCTACTCCACACTTCAGCCAATCAGAAGAGCGCCCTCTCTTCGCAGTACCACCAGATGTATTTTAAGAGAGCAGTTTTTGCACTATTAAAAGTTCTCTGACTCAAGCATTCTGTGGTCACATGGCAACAAGCGAGTGGCAGAGAAGTGTTTAAGTTTGATTACTATGATTACACAGGCATCATTCACATTCTCAAGTTCCTAAAAATCTCTTTTACAACCCTGCTAGGTCATGCATCACTTCTGAAGAACTAGAATTCTAGAATTCTCTTCAAGTCAGGTGACCTATCTTAGCCAATAGCAGAGTTGCTCCTGTCCCTGCAGTGACTGGGCAGATTCCAATGCTTTAGTTCTTGGCCACTAAAAGGTGAGCCCTTAGCCATCCTTAAGCACTGCAGTCTGTGTCTGCTCCGTCTCTGTCTGGCAGCGGCACACTTATCTCTGGGCATTGATTCATGACTCCTACAACCCTGCCCCTTCCACTGCCCTGTCTTTAGCATCTGCTGCTGGCCCTGGACAATCAGCTGAGTCCAGTCCACTCTGCCCTTATCATGAGGGGCTGATGGGAAATGTAGTCTATTATCAGGAGGGGCTGATGGGAAATATAGTCTCTAATCAGGAGGGGCTGATGGGAAATGTAGTCTCTAGAGCTCACTGGAGAGCTGCCTTATCAGCCAGGTTTCACCCCAGAAACAGAGGCAGAGCCACGGTCGGCTATATGCAGCTCTGAGAGTGGGTTAGAGTGGGTGCACAGAGACTAACAGCCAAACACCCAGAGACAATTAATAACAACCTCAAGTAATGAGCAGCCCCAAAAACATGCTGAGAGAGGGGGGGCAGAGGGAGAGGGAGAAAGACAAAGAGAGAGGGAGATAGAGATAGAGATAGTTCAGCATTTTGTGTACGCTTTGGCAACACTGTACTTAATAGTCATGCCAATAAAGCCACATTGAATTGAATTGAATAGCGAGAGAGAGAGAGAAAGACAAAGAGAGAGAGAGAGAGAGAGAGAGAGAGAGACAGAGGGAGAGAAAGCGGGAGAAAGACAAAGGGAGTGGCAGATGGATAGAGAGAGAGAGAGAGAGAGAGAGAGAGAGAGAGCTGGGTTAATGTCTTGGAGCAGATTAGGGGAAATGCATTAGCACTGTCTGGGTTATTAAACCAACACAGTCCAGTCTGTCTGGCTCCAACAAGGAGGGGAGAGGAGGAGGAGGAGAGAGAGAGAGAGGAGGAGGAGAGAGAGAGAGAGGAGGAGGAGGAGAAAAGGGAAAGGGGGATGAAAAGAAAAACAAAAAATGAGAGTAGAGATGCTTTGATGAAGAAGAAAAGAGGACGAGAGGTTCAGAACATGACCTTGGCATGGAGACAAGGCTGCTATCAGGACACACACACACACACACACACACACACACATACACACACACACACACACACACACACACATACACACACGCACACACACACACACACACATACACACACACACACACACACACACACACACACACACACACACACACACACACACACAGACTGGTCCTGGTCATTTGTTTCCATCTATTGTGTGTAATCTGATTATATAATATTTATCCATGCAAAAAAGACTATTTTCTATTCAGTAGAACTTGTAGTTGCTTGGCAATGAACTATCACTGTGAGAAGCCTTTGCACACACACACACACACAG
>JAODXP020001009.1:0-20318 GCA_027497455.2 Sardinella longiceps | reverse complement strand
CTGATAATTATGGAGACGGTTCCAAAACTGATCATGGTAAAAGAACATTTAATACAGTGTGCACACCGGGAAATCAGCTAAGCTCGCTTGCTCAGACTGACTCCCCGTTCAGCAGCTCACACAAACTTTTAAAGTCACACTCTACCAGCCCCCAGACCCAGACCATTTGTATGTAAAACACTTTGCAAATCATGTTGATTGATCAAACACAGCTGTCCTCAGAACAACTAAAAGACTAACAAAAAGGTGTCTGACCAAAGCATGGCCTTACAGTGGAAAATTACAATGGGGAACTTGAAACCTTGATTAAATTACAATAAGGGAAACTTGAAACTTGATTTTTCATACAACAGTATTACTTTCTTCTTTGTCTGATCCATTCTTCTTGGGTTTGAATGTGACGGGAAAATGTGTTCTTCTGCATACTGTATATAGAGATGATGCAGTTAATCTTTAACCATTTTTGTTAGAAGTCAAGAACCAGGTTCTCAATCTTGATCGAGGTACAACTGTGTGTGAGTGTACTGTGTGATGGACACAGTAACCTCTGTGTATTATTCAGCCCCAACAAGAATGGATCAGACAAAAATGAAAGTAATAACATCAGAATGTGTCTCTTTACTAGTCATATTTTGAGTGGTAAGCACTTTATTCTGTAGATGTTTTCAAAATGTTGACATCTAATAGATGTCAAGTTCAAAATGAAGTGTCACAGCGAGACTAAGCAACATTTGAGTTGGTTAGTCAATGTATAAGAGGTTTAAAGGTCTGTGGTGTATACACTGACCTGACTTCAGTTTTGTTTAACTCTTTGTATTTTCCAAATGAAAAATAAATCTATTGTTGGATTAATATGTTGTAATGGACTTATTTGTATTAGTTTTAGCAACTTGACTGTTGAATTCTTGCTAAATCAACAAGTTAAGTCAACTAAAGTCCCACCAACTTCAGATGTTGTAATGGACTTGTTTTTATTAGTTTTGTCAACTTAAGTATTGAAGTTTTGCTAAATCAACTGAAGTCCCACCAACTTAAGTATTGAAGTTTTGCTAAATCAACTAGTTAAATCAACTGAAGTCCCACCAACTTAAGTATTGAAGTATTGCTAAATCAACTGAAGTCCTACCAACTTCAGACGCTGTGTTCTGGCTACTTGTAGTGTTTAGTTTAGTGCTGTCAAACGATTAAAAAATTTAATCTGATTAATCACAAAATTTTTCAAAGATTAATCGTGATTAATCACTTTTAATCGAAGCTCATTTCCTCCAGTAAGAATTTGGATGCTAGGGTATGTTGGATCCTTATTTTGCCCTGTAAAGGCCCCGATACTGAATAGTTGGCTTTGTTCGTGTCAAATGGGGCAATTCACACCTGTCCCCTACCCATAGGATTCCCCAAACATGTTGTTGGACAGTCAGGAGCTAGGCCATAATCTTTGTATAGTTTGACTTGATAACCGTTCCATTTTCTATCTGAAATTTAACATAATACATGCCATGAAAGTGGAACCATATCCATCAGGATTAATCTGAGTTAATTTTTTTAATCCGAGTTAAATTTTTTGGATTAATCACGTGATTAATCAGTTAATTTTGCCAGCACTAGTTTAGTTACTTTAATTAGTCCTCCAAATTGAAATATCAAGTTATGCACTCAAAAGTTGTATTAACTTGAAAAAGCTTGTGAAATCGGTTGACTTTGTTTTTTTAAGTTCAGCAAACTTTGCTTTTTTTACAGTGTGTATTTATTATGCACATATGTATTGCTGGTCAATAGACTTTAATGTTGCACTGTTGCATTATTTGGATTTTATTGCCTTTTTTTGCCTAGTAATGTTGACTTATTTTATGTTCACCTTGTGTACTACATAGTAGTGTATGTTGTGTGTGGTGTCTTAAAGCTGCTGGGACCTTGAATTTCCCCTTAAGGTCAATAAAGTATCTATCTATCTACCTATGTGCCACAAAGCTTAATTTCATTTCCAGAGACATCACGTTTGTAGTTTGAATGTAAAAATAATGTTCAATATGGGACAGAAAACGGAGGTAAGGATGCAAGTGTAGAGGTGAGGTGAGGCCAAAGACTTTCCAAGACTTTTCAGTGTCTCTGACAGTTGACATGCAGCTTTGTTGTTTACATCAGGTTTACATGACTTGGTGTGAAAATGGCGGCGTCCGCTGTGCAGTACTAGAGAAATATTATTAAGGGCAGTACTCTCGCTGTTAATCGACAAAGTTTTCTTATAACTTCAATTTAAAATAAATAGTTATGTTATACGATTACCACTCATTTGTGGACTTATATTCAACGATTTCAAGGACAACGACGTCAAAAGTTTGTAGTTAATTGACACCTATGTATGAAAATAACCTTCCGTTACAGTTGGGGTGGAGGCTAAGCTGAATTTATAACGGTATTTATTATTACGTTAGCGACGAAAACTACCCATTAACGGATCAAATTATCAACTAACAAATATATCAACGTTATGCACTTCATGAAAAGTGTTAACAATGTAACATATTTGTATACATCGCACTTTAACGAAGGTGTCCGAAATACTGTTACCCCCTTTGTGAACATTAGCCGAAACCTGTTTTTCGAAAAATATGGCACTTGGCGCAAATAATCAGTTGAAAGATTAACCACAACTTTCAGAGCTAAATGAAAAATGGCTCATTGTGAAGACGAGACCTTCCGCTTTTGAATGAGGTCTGTGGTATGTATACTGATACCCATGGCACTAAATGGTGGTGTTGTTCGTGTAGAAATATGCCCTCTGGCGGTCACAGAGCGTCCGAAAATACTGTTAGCTTGTTCTAGCCGATTCATGAAGACTGGCCGGTAGCTGATTCATATTTTATTTTAACGAATAATAATACAATTGGACGCCGATGGACGAAACGCCGATGGACGAAATGGTTGGTCCCTGTGGACGAAACGGATGCTCCCTTGGACGAAAAGACTGCATGGTGGACGAACTGGCGTGGACGAAACGCGGATGGACGAAACGCCCTGCTCCCCGTAAAAGTAGAGATGCGTTCTGGCCACTTCAAGAGAGGCTTCACAGCCTAAACATTACAACAGAGGTGAAGTATCCTGCTGTGCTCCTTGTCCAGGATGGAGACGAGGAGCTTAAGTTTACTTCCCTGACTTATTTGCAGATACATACCTTACCCTGCTTGAATTAAGCCTGATATTATTAGCTTTATCCTAGAGGAGTTGATCATATTCCAATTTCGATTTTTGTAAAACCTCCCAGTCTTTTTTCCCTTGGGACTTCTTATGTAAAAGTTCCATTTCATTTATAGATTTCTCCAATTCCTTCCCAGATAGCATGTATATAGCGGACCACTGGTGGCATTTAGACGGCAAGCCGCCGGTGGTCCGCCATTGGACCGCTGCCAAACACAAATAACCTGGCGGGCTGTGAGTGGCGCCCCGCGGTGGTGCGCGAGGAATAGTGCGCGCGATGGTGGCGGCTTGCCACCCTCGGACCGCTGGAGGACCGCTATTCATTTTGTTGACAGCAACGGACGCCGGCGTTAAAGTCAACTGTCAAGAACCAGTAGCAGGCTAGGACTAGGTAAGTGAAACGTCTCTTCTCTATCTCTACTATTTTCATTTTGAAAACTGTATTTAGAACGTAATTCTAGCCAACACTTGTTTCCAAAATGTATTTGAGTCTGTGGTCCCCTTGGTTTGTTCGAAAATTAATTCGAAATATGCTTTAGTTTTAGGTGCTAGTCAGCATGTAGCATGCTGAACTGGCCAATTCATACGCTTCTCTAATTCTCTTTTTTTCCTTGATGAAAAACTTATGATAATGTGTCACGGGGTGACAGCAGTGTTCAGCCAGCAACAGTAATGCAAATTAGGTAAGATCACTTCCGGGTACATTGTATCAAAATAGAAGTCCCTCATCGGCAATGCGCTGAAAGCGCAACGAAACGTCTGTAGCACTGAGTAACGAGCAAGTTATTATTTTATTATATGAATATGTAGACTAGCGTTATTTAAATCTTTAGTTGCATTGTTACAAGCGTACCTAGAGGTGAGATCAATCGTAGAGTTATGCAATGTTGTGCAAAGTTGTTGAAGCTACGTGCAAAAGCATAGTTTTGTTGTTGAAGCTACATGCAAAAGTTTATAGTAGCCTACTGACGATGAGAACATTGATTGTTCTATCAAATGGGCTAATGTTCTAATTATATTCTGCATCTATCTTGACAAAGGACGTTAGGCCAACTGACTATAAGCTATACACGAATGGATAATATATTATTATTATTATTATTATTATTATTATTATTATTATTATTATTATACATTACATTCAAGAGTCATATTAACTTAATTGTAAAAAGATCAATTATAACTTAAGATCACTATACAGATCTATTAACTGTTTCACTCAATCAATAAGATTGAAAATAGTGTCTCAGTTGATATTTCCAATACTAGACTATGAAGACGTTGTCTATCAAAACACATCAGACTCTAATCTTAAACCATTAAATGTTGTCTTCAATAATCTATGTAGATTTGTGTTACGATGTCCTTTTACTACTCATCATTGTTTATTGTATAGTTTACTGAATCTATTACCACCAAAAGCCAGGAGACAATATCACTGGTACCAGGTTATATTTAAATGTGTCTACACAGACTATCCTTTTTATCTGAAGGAATGCTTAATCCCTTATGGTGCTAACTATAGACTGAGACGCACTGACCATCCTTATTTCATTGTGCCAAACATTAACAAAGAGAATGGTCGACGTTCATTTAGATTTAAAGCACCATCAGACTGGAACAGTCTGCCTGGATTCCTAAGATCTGTCACTACTTTGCATATCTTCAAACGCTCACTATTTACCTACTTGCAGGCAAATAACTGCTGTAATTGCTTTCCCCATGTGTGAATGTGTCTTCATCTTTACTTTTCTTCTTACAAGTCCATGTAGGTGTGTGTATAGGCATGTGCATTACGAATCTGTGTGTATGCATGCATGCTTGTCTGGAGGATTTTTGTAGGCTATATGCCGGAACATGTATGGATGTGCTTTTTTATGTGTGTATGTCTTGTATACAGTATTCTGTGTTTGTATGCATACTCAGTAAGTTTGCATCTCTGCGAGTGTGTATGCCTGGATTTATGTATTGTACTGTATTGTCATGCCTGTTTGCTTATGTGTATACTCCTGGATGGATTTGCTCTCCCTAAGGAGTCATTGGGGCGGGTGAGGGGTGGTTAGAGAGGGATGTAGCTAGTGTGAATGTATGTGTTGTATTGTTTTGTGCTGTATTGTTTGTGTTGTACTGTTTTTGTCCTGTATTGTCTTTGTGTTCTGAGGACCCCCTCGAAAACGAGGTTTTTAACCTCAAGGGGTTATCCTCAATGCAATAAATTTCAATAATTACCTCCACCAAGGAGGTTATTTCCAGTCGCGTTGGTTTGTCTGTCTGTTTGTTTGTTTGTCTGTTTGTCAGCAGGATAACTCAAAAAGAAGGCCTACTGCACGGATGAAATTTTCGTACAATGCAAGAGCTGATTACATTTTGGTGGCGATCGGTGATCCAGAACATGATCTGGAATGTATATTGTGTCTGTGACCACATTGCTTTGGCGGAGGTCTGCGCTCTCTGTTATTATTAGTAGTATTATTTTAGTTATAGAAGAGAAAACATGGTTACATGCTAACAAAAGGTACCAGGATTACAACAAATGAAATAATTAACTTAAAATCATGTGGTAGAAATAACAAAATGAGAAAAAAACCTTATTGTAATGTTGTAGTGTTGTGAAATTAGTAAATTATTAAATGAAATGAGTGTTATGCCTGTTGAATATTTTGATGCCATAGCAAAACCTTTTAAATGAGATCACATTGGGAAAAAGATATGATTTGATAATGTTGCACATTGTTTTGTGTATATCGTTTATTACTGAAAAAGATTCCAGAATTCCTGAAGATGGAGAGCCAGTCCAGAACACTTGTCAAGCGCCGAGCCTGCAGCCAACTGCTGCATGGTCTCTTCACCGTCTGCGTGAACTTCGTCACCTTGCACGTGGATTTCAGATAAGATCCCCACCCACACCTTTTTTTCCAAAAAGAAGCATACCATAAGGGACATTTGAACAATTTCACACTAAATACACATTTTCACAGCAACACATCTGTACAAATTAAAGCTGTGGATAGTTAACTTTATCTCTGCCTCAGGTGTATGTTTTTCCGCAACTCAGGGAACCTAGTGTCTTATAGAGTGTGGCTACATTGGTCCCAGTAACATACAGTAAGTGCTACACAATTTAGTGAATAGCCATAATAATTTGAAAATAACCGATGACATTAGTAGACTCAAGAAAATGGGTTTGTCATCCATATTTTGCGTTGCCACAATAACCACAATAATTTGAATACAACCGATGACATCACATTGGCGAATTACATTGATTTCAATGGGAGGGCCATGCCACACATATGTCTCTCTACTGCTCAAACTAAAGATTGTGCCTGATTAAATGTATTTTGAAATATGTTCAGGACACCTGTTATACTTACAAAAATGGGTCTGCCACCCATATGTTGCGTCGCCACAATAACAACAACACTTTGAACACAACTGATGACATCGCATTAAAGAATTACATTGATTTCAATGGGAGGACCGTGTTACTTATATCACTCTCCACTGCTTAAACTAAAGATTGTGCCTGATTAAATATATTTTGAAATATGTTCAGGACATCTAGTAGACTCAGGAAAATGGGTTTGCCACCCATATTTTGCGTCGCCACAATAACAACAGTACTTTCAACACAACCGATGACATCAGATTGGCGAATTACATTGATTTCAATGGGAGGACCATGCCCCACATATGTCTCTCTACTGCTCAAACTAAAGATTGTGCCTGATTAAATGTATTTTGAAATATGTTCAGGACACATGGTATACTTACAAAAATGGGTCTGCCACCCATATTTTGCGTCGCCACAATAACAACAACACTTTGAACACAACCGATGACATCACATTAAAGAATTCCTTTGATTTCAATGGGAGGACCATGTTACTTATATCACTCTCCACTGCTTAAACTAAAGATTGTGCCTGATTAAATGTATTTTGAAATATGTTCAGGACATCTAGTAGACTCAGGAAAATGGGTTTGCCACCCATATTTTGCGTCGCCACAATAACAACAGTACTTTCAACACAACCGATGACATCATATTGGCGAATTACATTGATTTCAATGGGAGGACCATGTTACGTATATCACTCTCCACTGCTTAAACTAAAGATTGTGCCTGATTAAATGTATTTTGAAATATGTTCAGGACATCTAGTAGATTCAGAAAAATGAGTCTGACACCCATATTTTGCGTCGCCACAATAACAACAGTACTTTGAACACAACCGATGACATCACATTAAAGAATTACATTGATTTCAATGGGAGGACCATGTTACTTATATCACTCTCCACTGCTTAAACTAAAGATTGTGCCTGATTAAATGTATTTTAAAATATGTTCAGGACACATGGTATACTTACAAAAATGGGTCTGCCACCCATATTTTGCGTCGCCACAATAACAACAACACTTAGAACACAACCGATGACATCACATTAAAGAATTACATTGATTTCAATGGGAGGACCATGTTACTTATATCACTCTCCACTGCTTAAACTAAAGATTGTGCCTGATTAAATGTATTTTGAAATATGTTCAGGACATCTAGTAGACTCAGGAAAATGGGTTTGCCACCCATATTTTGCGTCGCCACAATAACAACAGTACTTTCAACACAACCGATGACATCATATTGGCGAATTACATTGATTTCAATGGGAGGACCATGTTACGTATATCACTCTCCACTGCTTAAACTAAAGATTGTGCCTGATTAAATGTATTTTGAAATATGTTCAGGACATCTAGTAGATTCAGAAAAATGAGTCTGACACCCATATTTTGCGTCGCCACAATAACAACAGTACTTTGAACACAACCGATGACATCACATTAAAGAATTACATTGATTTCAATGGGAGGACCATGTTACTTATATCACTCTCCACTGCTTAAACTAAAGATTGTGCCTGATTAAATGTATTTTGAAATATGTTCAGGACACATGGTATACTTACAAAAATGGGTCTGCCACCCATATTTTGCGTCGCCACAATAACAACAACACTTTGAACACAACCGATGACATCACATTGGCGAATTACATTGATTTCAATGGGAGGACCATGTTACTTATATCACTCTCCACTGCTTAAACTAAAGATTGTGCCTGATTAAATGTATTTTGAAATATGTTCAGGACATCTAGTAGAATCAGGAAAATGGGTTTGCCACCCATATTTTGCGTCGCCACAAAAACAACAGTACTTTCAACACAACCGATGACATCATATTGGCGAATTATATTGATTTCAATGGGAGGACCATGTTACGTATATCACTCTCCACTGCTTAAACTAAAGATTGTGCCTGATTAAATGTATTTTGAAATATGTTCAGGACATCTAGTAGATTCAGAAAAATGAGTCTGACACCCATATTTTGCGTCGCCACAATAACAACAACACTTTGAACATAACCGATGACATCACATTGGCGAATTACATTGATTCCAATGGGAGGACCATGTTACTTATATCACTCTCCACTGCTTAAACTAAAGATTGTGCCTGATTAAATGTATTTTGAAATATGTTCAGGACATCTAGTAGATTCAGAAAAATGGGTCTGACACCCATATTTTGCGTCGCCACAATAACAACAGTACTTTGAACACAACCGATGACATCACATTAAAGAATTACATTGATTTCAATGGGAGGACCATGTTACTTATATCACTCTCCACTGCTTAAACTAAAGATTGTGCCTGATTAAATGTATTTTAAAATATGTTCAGGACACCTGGTAGACTTAGAAAAACGGGTCAGACACCCATATTTTGCGTCGCCACAATAACAACAACACTTTGAACATAACCGATGACATCACATTGGCGAATTACATTGATTTCAATGGGAGGACCATGTTACTTATATCACTCTCCACTGCTTAAACTAAAGATTGTGCCTGATTAAATGTATTTTAAAATATGTTCAGGACACCTGGTAGACTTAGAAAAATGGATCAGACATCCATATTTTGCGTCGCCACAATAACAACAGTACTTTGAACACAACCGATGACATCACATTGGCGAATTACATTGATTTCAATGGGAGGACCATGTTACACATATGTCTCTCTACTGCTCAAACTAAAGATTGTGCCTGATTAAATGTATTTTGAAATATGTTCAGGACACCTGGTAGACTTAGAAAAATGGGTCTGACACCCATATTTTGCGTCGCCACAATAACAACAACACTTTGAACACAACCGATGACATCACATTAAAGAATTACATTGATTTCAATGGGAGGACCATGTTACACATATGTCTCTCTACTGCTCAAACTAAAGATTGTGCCTGATTAAAAGTATTTTAAAATATGTTCAGGACATCTAGTAGACTCAGGAAAATGGGTTTGCCACCCACATTTTGCGTCGCCACAATAACAACAACACTTTGAACACAACCGATAACATCACATTAAAGAATTACATTGATTTCAATGGGAGGACCATGTTACTTATATCACTCTCCACTGCTTAAACTAAAGATTGTGCCTGATTAAATGTATTTTGAAATATGTTCAGGACATCTAGTAGATTCAGAAAAATGGGTCTGACACCCATATTTTGCGTCGCCACAATAACAACAACACTTTGAACACAACCGATGACATCACATTAAAGAATTACATTGATTTCAAAGGGAGGACCATGTTACTTATATCACTCTCCACTGCTTAAACTAAAGATTGTGCCTGATTAAGTGTATTTTGAAATATGTTCAGGACACATGGTATACTTACAAAAATGGGTCTGCCACCCATATTTTGCGTCGCCACAATAACAACAACACTTTGAACACAACCGATGACATCACATTAAAGAATTACATTGATTTCAATGGGAGGACCATGTTACTTATATCACTCTCCACTGCTTAAACTAAAGATTGTGCCTGATTAAATGTATTTTGAAATATGTTCAGGACATCTAGTAGACTCAGGAAAATGGGTTTGCCACCCATATTTTGCGTCGCCACAATAACAACAGTACTTTCAACACAACCGATGACATCATATTGGCGAATTACATTGATTTCAATGGGAGGACCATGTTACGTATATCACTCTCCACTGCTTAAACTAAAGATTGTGCCTGATTAAATGTATTTTGAAATATGTTCAGGACATCTAGTAGATTCAGAAAAATGAGTCTGACACCCATATTTTGCGTCGCCACAATAACAACAGTACTTTGAACACAACCGATGACATCACATTAAAGAATTACATTGATTTCAATGGGAGGACCATGTTACTTATATCACTCTCCACTGCTTAAACTAAAGATTGTGCCTGATTAAATGTATTTTGAAATATGTTCAGGACACATGGTATACTTACAAAAATGGGTCTGCCACCCATATTTTGCGTCGCCACAATAACAACAACACTTTGAACACAACCGATGACATCACATTGGCGAATTACATTGATTTCAATGGGAGGACCATGTTACTTATATCACTCTCCACTGCTTAAACTAAAGATTGTGCCTGATTAAATGTATTTTGAAATATGTTCAGGACATCTAGTAGAATCAGGAAAATGGGTTTGCCACCCATATTTTGCGTCGCCACAAAAACAACAGTACTTTCAACACAACCGATGACATCATATTGGCGAATTATATTGATTTCAATGGGAGGACCATGTTACGTATATCACTCTCCACTGCTTAAACTAAAGATTGTGCCTGATTAAATGTATTTTGAAATATGTTCAGGACATCTAGTAGATTCAGAAAAATGAGTCTGACACCCATATTTTGCGTCGCCACAATAACAACAACACTTTGAACATAACCGATGACATCACATTGGCGAATTACATTGATTCCAATGGGAGGACCATGTTACTTATATCACTCTCCACTGCTTAAACTAAAGATTGTGCCTGATTAAATGTATTTTGAAATATGTTCAGGACATCTAGTAGATTCAGAAAAATGGGTCTGACACCCATATTTTGCGTCGCCACAATAACAACAGTACTTTGAACACAACCGATGACATCACATTAAAGAATTACATTGATTTCAATGGGAGGACCATGTTACTTATATCACTCTCCACTGCTTAAACTAAAGATTGTGCCTGATTAAATGTATTTTAAAATATGTTCAGGACACCTGGTAGACTTAGAAAAACGGGTCAGACACCCATATTTTGCGTCGCCACAATAACAACAACACTTTGAACATAACCGATGACATCACATTGGCGAATTACATTGATTTCAATGGGAGGACCATGTTACTTATATCACTCTCCACTGCTTAAACTAAAGATTGTGCCTGATTAAATGTATTTTAAAATATGTTCAGGACACCTGGTAGACTTAGAAAAATGGATCAGACATCCATATTTTGCGTCGCCACAATAACAACAGTACTTTGAACACAACCGATGACATCACATTGGCGAATTACATTGATTTCAATGGGAGGACCATGTTACACATATGTCTCTCTACTGCTCAAACTAAAGATTGTGCCTGATTAAATATATTTTGAAATATGTTCAGGACACCTGGTAGACTTAGAAAAATGGGTCTGACACCCATATTTTGCGTCGCCACAATAACAACAACACTTTGAACACAACCGATGACATCACATTAAAGAATTACATTGATTTCAATGGGAGGACCATGTTACACATATGTCTCTCTACTGCTCAAACTAAAGATTGTGCCTGATTAAAAGTATTTTAAAATATGTTCAGGACATCTAGTAGACTCAGGAAAATGGGTTTGCCACCCACATTTTGCGTCGCCACAATAACAACAACACTTTGAACACAACCGATAACATCACATTAAAGAATTACATTGATTTCAATGGGAGGACCATGTTACTTATATCACTCTCCACTGCTTAAACTAAAGATTGTGCCTGATTAAATGTATTTTGAAATATGTTCAGGACATCTAGTAGATTCAGAAAAATGGGTCTGACACCCATATTTTGCGTCGCCACAATAACAACAACACTTTGAACACAACCGATGACATCACATTAAAGAATTACATTGATTTCAAAGGGAGGACCATGTTACTTATATCACTCTCCACTGCTTAAACTAAAGATTGTGCCTGATTAAGTGTATTTTGAAATATGTTCAGGACACATGGTATACTTATAAAAATGGGTCTGACACCCATATTTTGCGTCGCCACAATGACAACAGTACTTTGAACACAACCGATGACATCACATTGGCGAATTACATTGATTTCAATGGGAGGACCATGTTACTTATATCACTCTCCACTGCTTAAACTAAAGATTGTGCCTGATTAAATGTATTTTAAAATATGTTCAGGACACCTGGTAGACTTAGAAAAATGGATCAGACACCCATATTTTGCGTCGCCACAATAACAACAACACTTTGAACACAACCGATGACATCACATTAAAGAATTACATTGATTTCAATGGGAGGACCATGTTACTTATATCACTCTCCACTGCTTAAACTAAAGATTGTGCCTGATTAAATGTATTTTGAAATATGTTCAGGACACCTGGTAGACTTAGAAAAATGGGTCAGACACCCATATTTTGCGTCGCCACAATAACAACAGTACTTTGAACACAACCGATGACATCACATTAAAGAATTACATTGATTTCAATGGGAGGACCATGTTACTTATATCACTCTCCACTGCTTAAACTAAAGATTGTGCCTGATTAAATGTATTTTGAAATATGTTCAGGACATCTAGTAGACTCAGGAAAATGGGTTTGCCACCCATATTTTGCGTCGCCACAATAACAACAGTACTTTGAACACAACCGATGACATCACATTGGCGAATTACATTGATTTCAATGGGAGGACCATGTTACTTATATCACTCTCCACTGCTTAAACTAAAGATTGTGCCTGATTAAATGTATTTTGAAATATGTTCAGGACACCTGGTAGACTTAGAAAAATGGGTCAGACACCCATATTTTGCGTCGCCACAATGACAACAGTACTTTGAACACAACCGATGACATCACATTAAAGAATTACATTGATTTCAATGGGAGGACCATGTTACTTATATCACTCTCCACTGCTTAAACTAAAGATTGTGCTTGATTAAATGTATTTTGAAATATGTTCAGGACATCTAGTAGATTCAGAAAAATGGGTCTGACACCCATATTTTGCGTCGCCACAATAACAACAGTACTTTGAACACAACCGATGACATCACATTAAAGAATTACATTGATTTCAATGGGAGGACCATGTTACTTATATCACTCTCCACTGCTTAAACTAAAGATTGTGCCTGATTAAGTGTATTTTGAAATATGTTCAGGACACATGGTATACTTATAAAAATGGGTCTGACACCCATATTTTGCGTCGCCACAATAACAACAACACTTTGAACACAACCGATGACATCACATTAAAGAATTACATTGATTTCAAAGGGAGGACCATGTTACTTATATCACTCTCCACTGCTTAAACTAAAGATTGTGCCTGATTAAATGTAGTTTGAAATATGTTCAGGACACCTGGTAGACTTAGAAAAATGGGTCAGACACCCATATTTTGCGTCGCCACAATGACAACAGTACTTTGAACACAACCGATGACATCACATTAAAGAATTACATTGATTTCAATGGGAGGACCATGTTACTTATATCACTCTCCACTGCTTAAACTAAAGATTGTGCCTGATTAAATGCATTTTGAAATATGTTCAGGACACCTGGTAGACTTAGAAAAATGGGTCAGACACCCATATTTTGCGTCGCCACAATGACAACAGTACTTTGAACACAACTGATGACATCACATTGGCGAATTACATTGATTTCAATGGGAGGACCATGTTACTTATATCACTCTCCACTGCTTAAACTAAAGATTGTGCCTGATTAAATGCATTTTGAAATATGTTCAGGACACCTGGTAGACTTAGAAAAATGGGTCAGACACCCATATTTTGCGTCGCCACAATGACAACAGTACTTTGAACACAACTGATGACATCACATTGGCGAATTACATTGATTTCAATGGGAGGACCATGTTACGTATATCACTCTCCACCGCTTAAACTAAAGATTGTGCCTGATTAAATGTATTTTGAAATATGTTCAGGACACCTGGTACTCAGGAAAATGGGTTTGCCACCCATATTTTGTGTCGCCACAATAACTACAATAATTTGAAAACAGCCGATGACATCGCATTAAAGAATTACATTGATTTCAATGGGAGGACCATGTTACACATATGTCTCTCTACTGCTTAAACTAAAGATTGTGCCTGATTAAATGTATTTTTAAATATGTTCAGGACATCTAGTAGACTCAGAAAAATGGGTTTGCCACCCACATTTTGCGTCGCCACAATAACAACAGTACTTTCAACACAACCGATGACATCATATTGGCGAATTACATTGATTTCAATGGGAGGACCATGTTACTTATATCACTCTCCACTGCTTAAACTAAAGATTGTGCCTGATTAAATGTATTTTAAAATATGTTCAGGACACCTGGTAGACTCAGGAAAATGGGTTTGCCACCTATATTTTGCGTCGCCACAATAACTACAATAATTTGAAAACAGCCGATGACATCGCATTAAAGAATTACATTGATTTCAATGGGAGGACCATGTCACACATATGTCTCTCTACTGCTCAAACTAAAGATTGTGCCTGATTAAATGTATTTTTAAATATGTTCAGGACATGTAGTAGACTCAGAAAAATGGGTTTGCCACCCACATTTTGCGTCGCCACAATAACAACAGTACTTTGAACACAACCGATGACATCATATTGGCGAATTACATTGATTTCAATGGGAGGACCATGTTACTTATATCACTCTCCACTGCTTAAACTAAAGATTGTGCCTGATTAAATGTATTTTAAAATATGTTCAGGACACCTGGTAGACTCAGGAAAATGGGTTTGCCACCCATATTTTGCGTCGCCACAATAACTACAATAATTTGAAAACAGCCGATGACATCGCATTAAAGAATTACATTGATTTCAATGGGAGGACCATGTCACACATATGTCTCTCTACTGCTCAAACTAAAGATTGTGCCTGATTAAATGTATTTTGAAATATGTTCAGGACACCTGGTAGACTCAGAAAAATGGGTTTGCTACCTATATTTTGCGTCGCCACAATAACAACAGTACTCTGTGTAGCGGCCATATGCCTTGACTGCTGGGTGTGTGACGTTTACTTTTATTTTGGTGTTCACCTGTGGTGTGTGGGAGTCACGTGAGCGCGGGTGTGGGAACCAATTATCCAATATAGGCACCTGGGTGCACCCGTAGTGGAGGGAGAGGGGCTCAGTAGGGAGAGCACATTTTTCGTTGACCGCATTTTTGTATCAATTTTGTACCATCCTTTATGTTCACGTCTGTCCCACTGGCACCGTCACCGTCACTGCACTGGTATTTTGGATTACATTTTTACTATACATTTTTGGATGTTTTTAACTTTTGCTAATAAACGAACAAACGAACAAGATTGTTTGCGCGTCAGCGTCGCTCCCTCTCTGTGCTCCTCGGTGGCCTTGCGTAGTAGCCACCGCAACACTCTGAACACAACCGATGACATCACATTGGCGAATTACATTGATTTCAATGGGAGGACCATGTCACACATATGACTCTCTACTGCTCAAACTAAAGATTGTGCCTGATTAAAAGTATTTTGAAATATGTTCAGGACATCTAGTAGACTCAGAAAAATGGGTTTGCATGAACTTGAATTTGTTTGTACTCACATATTTAATGTTATACATAGATGTCACAAGCCAAATTTCTTCCGTTAATGATGAATGGAAATTGGATATGCTAACCCTAGGTCTCAATGTGCATAAATTCCACAGGTCAATTGGGCCATGATAGGGTTAAACCAGCAATTGGTGACAAAAATTAATACATGGCACATATGACACCTAGATGTCAGATGTCAAATATGATCACATGATGAACATGATGTTTGATGTATGGAAAAAAAGAACTGTTATCCCTGTGTGTAATGATCACCAATCCCATGTGTGACATTAACTATGGTAGGGCTTACACCAGTTATTCAAATATGAACTCTTGACCTTGGTCTTGACAAGAGTGCTAACTGCAGTAGTCAGAACATGCTTTAGCCAACCAGAGAAAGGTCACAGAGGTTCCTTTAGGATCAACTGTTTTATTGCCATCCCATTAAACACCAAGTAAAGCAAGCTTCCACGAGCAGAAAAGAATGAATGATTGAATGAAGGCCAATATTTACAAATTATACAAGTAAGGTATTGAAATAAAAGTACACAGAAATACAATCAGGTTTCTGTGATGTTTGGCAGAAACAATGCTTATCAAAATTGTTCCTACAATTTTCTGTCCAGTTAACAGACATTAGATTGAGAGAATGACTTAATGCCTGCTGTCCTCTCTCTCCTCCTCTTTCTGCTGCTGCTTCTCCTCCTTGACCAGACGCCAAACCTCCTGCTGCAGCTCCTTCAGACGCTCCTCCACTGCAGCATTCTTGAGAGGAGCCCCTCTCCCTCTACATACACACACACACACACACACACACACACACACACACACACACACACAAACCAACAATTCACATCACTGCACACACACAGCACTTTACAACATTGCACACACGCACGCACGCACGCACACACACACACACACACACACACACACACACTCCACATCACTGCGCACACACAACAGCACAACAGCTCTGAGCAACGCTGCAAACACAACAGCACATACCATTGCACATACAACAGGTGAAGTAGAAATTTAGGTGAGGTAGAGATCTTTACCTGTTTTCAGGTGCGTCTGAGGTGAGGCCTACTGTCGCTGCAGTAGGTAGATGGCGGCAGTTAGTTTGTCTGGGTGGATGACGACAGCTGAGGTACTTTGCAATTTAGCCTGCAGATGAGACGCCTCCTGTCGCAAGCCATCACTCTCCTCCTAAACATGTACACACACACACACACACACACACACACACACAAACCAACATTTCACATCACTGCACATACACAACAGCACTTATAACATTGCACACACACACTTCACATCACTGTGCACACACAACAGCACAACAGCTCTGAACAACACTGCAAACACAACACTACACTGCATGCACAATAGCACAACAATATTGAACAACACAGAACACACAACAGCACATAACACTGCACATACAACTGGTGAAGTAGAAATTTACAGTAGGTGAGGTAGAGATCTTTACCTGTTTTCAGGTGCGTCTGAGGTGAGGCTGTGTGTGACGGCCTGCTGTCGCTGCAGTAGGTAGATGACGACAGTTAGTTTTTCTGGGTGGATGACGACAGCTGAGGTACTTTGCAATTTAGCCTGCAGATGAGACGCCTCCTGTCGCAAGCCATCACTCTCCTCCTAAACATGTAGACACACATACACACATACACACACACACACACACACACTGCTCATTATTAGTTAAAAACTCTCCACTGTGATATCAAGGAACAACTCAGTGGTCCATTTCAGCTATACTGAACATGCATACATACTAAGCCAAGACCTAGGTTATTACACTGCAATACAACAAATTGAAAACAACACCTGTTCCATAAGGTTTTCAGTCTCCACGTTCTCCATGGTCTGTCTCTCATTCTGGAGCTCTGCTTGAAGAGCTGCCTGCTCCACCTGAACACACACACACACACACACACACACACACACCCTGATGGCAAGTGATACTGCAGCGGTGTGTGTATACCTAATAATGTATGTTCAGAGTGTGTATAGCTAATCAAACGTGTGGGGCATGGTGTAAAACACAGAGCTGAATCACCTAGATGACAACATGAGTGGAGGGGAATGGAAGAAAACAGTGCTCTGTGTGTGTGTGTGTGTGTGTGTGTGTGTGTGTGTGTGTGTGTGTGTGTGTTTACATTGGTGAGTGAAGTCTGCTGAGCTCTGCTCTCCGTTTGTCCTTCTCTGTGCTCCTCTACTCCAGTTCAGACTAACTCCACTCTCACTGTTTCATTTACATTGATATATGATAAGATTTGTTACCGCAGTTAGTACAATGCCTCAGACACACAGTGCATGTACACCTAAAGCTAACACTCATAGAAAGCACTGCCCCCCCCCCATGTACCCATAGCCACATGCAACTATTTCACATATCCACATACAGTACACCACACATGCCACATATAAGTCTTAACACGCAGAACACAAGACATACGTCGGAGTAAGATAGTTTTCAGCTTAGTACAAGAAAAGCAATAATCGTTTCCATGTTTCTATACAGTACTTCTGTTGTTAGTCTATGCTCACCACTCATCCAGCAAGTGTACATCTCTCCATCCATGTTGTCATTGAAACAATGTGAACTAGGCAGACAAATGAGAGGGGATGTCGAATTTCATTAGCAGGCAGTGGTGGCGAATGCATGTTTCTTTTCCATCAGGACAGTCAGTTAGTTAGTTAGTTAGTTAGTTAGTTAGTTAATTGTCCCCTTAGAGATTCCAATAGCATGCATTTCTTAGCCAATGAGGGAGAACAGTGGACAATCCAGAAATTATAATAAAAAACACTGTAAAAATAACCTAGCAACTATGATACTTCTCCCAACAACAACCTCGCAACCACCTAAAGTACCCTAGCAAACAGCATATAGTAACCACTTCCACAGTTGCACCCTAACCAACCAACATGATTAACCAAGTTGTGTCAATCAGCCGAGCAGAGAAGATTCGCTGGCATTTTCAACACCGGCTGAGTGGGCAGGTTTGATATACAGTACGCACAGTCATTGCACCCCTGTATAAAAGTTGGTGGTTAACGTTACCTCATTAAATTTTCAATGCACTGGAACCATGCATAGCGAACTGTAACTCTTGCTTCCTCTCTGCAATAAGGGCCTCCATCAAGACCTTCTGTAGGCCAGCATCCGCAAATTGATTTGGCCTGGCTGATACAAAGAATTATCACAATTGAGGACAACATATTAACACATGCACAGTTTAATTCCCTCCTCGCAAAAGGGTCTCCATTGGACCTCCATTTCAGGTGTGAGTTGCTTTTGGTATGTGATTTTTGAGAAGAGTTGAGATGCAAAAGGCTTTAACTCCAAATGATATTCATTCAAAAATGAAATAGTTTTAATAATAACTTCCAGGAAATCTCTATCAAACTACAATTGAAACATTTTCTATCAAGTAGCCTACAAACAAGTCAGGCCAAAATTATATAATTTTCTGTTTAACAGGTTCATCAAAAATATTTTAACAAATCAATTGTAATGGCACATAGAGGTTTTTGGATGTCAAACTGATGGTATACTTGAGAATGCCAATTTTGCAGTCCAAATATTCATAATAATAAAATGGACTACTCAAATAGGCCTATCATGTTTGCTTTACCAAACAGCTACATTGTAAATTTATACTGTTCGGTGTTCAGGGTATAATAATATGTATAAACTTAACAAGTAACATTTTGTAAAGAAAAACAAGAAAATAATGCTGTTGTTTTAGCAACGAAAATTAAGAGAAATAGCAAAATACTTTCTATTTGATCATTTAGGCTAATAGGCTACATGATAAGCTGGTTGATAATAGGCTAACGCTACATGTTTTCATTTTTAACCTAATAGAGTTAAAACCGGCTGAGAAAGATACTTTAGTTTAGACAGTGGTAGAGACATTTATATGCACTGATCGATAAAAACAAAAACTATGAATTTAGAAGAGATTAAATACGTTTACAACAAGCCTTACCAGTGCCATCAACACCGACGGCCCCCAGCAGGTTTCTTTCTTCCGCCATCATCGCTGACATCGCTGATTCATAGATGTACGATGGGACCACAAACTGCTTTTAGAGCCTTCACACACCTCAACTTTTAACATAGACGCGAGTTGTTTTATTTATATTAGGCTAAGAACCTCCCTTATTAACATTTCTCTGATTTTGCCCTCTGACTTTACCAGTTTTGTGATCGCTTTTACTTTGATAGAAAAGACGCGATTTTAGTTTTACTTCCTGAGGTTACCGTGGCTAATTGTTGCTGAATG